>JAGDQP010000344.1:112709-133720 GCA_022664845.1 Lepisma saccharinum
ATTATTATTATTATTATTATTATTATTATTATTATTATTATTATTATAGGCTATAAAAATGAAAGTGAGGTGTTTGTGAATGCATCACGCCAAAAAAACGGCTTGACCGATTTGAATGATTTTTCGCACATTATCAGATATGGGACCCATTTGGGAAGTTATTACATCAGTCGCCATCGTGGATGCAAAATGGCCGACCAGAAACCATTTTCGACACCGTTCGAGTTAGAGATATGAAATTTGCCATAAATGTGTATTATCAAGAGTAGTTTAAGAAAATATTACTACATTTTGAAAAAGTCGCCATCTTGGATTCAAAATGGCCGCCCAAAAACCATTTTCCACACCGTTCGAGCTAGAGGAATTAAATTTGGTATGAAGGTGTAAGTCACGATAATATAAGAAAACGTTCAAAAAAAGTCGCCATCTTAATCCAAAATGGCCGTCCCAAAACACATTTTCCAAACTACTGAAACTAGAGGAATTTGGTATGAAGGTATTACCAGCAGGTTACAGTAAATGGGGTAAAACTTCCCTCTAGGGGCTCAGTTCCCGGAGAGTCTGGTTACGATAAAGGGGGCGCAGCCCGCCACGGAGAAGCGAGTATTGGTGACAGCCCCGATGACTTCTGGCAACATATTTTATTCACCCCCACCAACGGGCGGGCAAATCAGCTAGTTATTATTATTATTATTATTATCATTATTATTATTATTATTATTATTATTATTATTATTATTATTATTATTATTATTATTATTATTATTAAAAATTGAAAGAACCTACGGTTCTGCAGATTCCAAAATTTGGAATCGCATTATATTCAATTTTACTTATGGCCTTTAAGCTCAAGGTATGTTTTTTTTTTATTATTATTTTAATATGAAATTAATGCGGGTTTAGACACATTCGCAAACTGACCGTGGACTATCATTCTACCTACTTCGAAAACAAATTAGGCACAAAATTCTACATTGTTTTATTATTTCTGGTTTGCAATAAGTAGGGTCTATTTACTGTCATTCATATCAGAGATTAAAAGCTTTCAACTTTTCTTTTAAGCCGAGATTTCAAAAAGAAATAGCTTTTATTCTATCAATTTAAATTTATTTATGGTCTTTTGGCATCTTTGGCTAAGGCAGGCATGAGGAAGCTATTTACCAGGGCATTGCTTAAGGTACCATCCCGACATTCGCTTGGAGAAAATGAGGAGGAAACAGCGGAAAATCTCAGGTCAGGATTAACGGCCACGGGGTTCGAACCAGCGTGCCTACCAATTGCCGATCCAAACTCCAAAGTTCGTTACGTTAGCGCCTGGACCACGAAGGCTAGGGAAAACGGCTTTCGTGGTTTAATTTTATGACTAATTCTGTAAAGAAAATTGAATGTCCTGATGTTTGTGTGTGTGTGTTGCTATTACATCAACGCACACGGAAGAAAGAGACAGTCTATCTTGTCCATTTAGCAATGGGAAACTGAATATGATTAAACTCATAAGAAATTCCCTTTTCCCCTGCCCTACAAAATGTATGATTAAATTTTCCTATAAAAAGGGAAATTTCCCCGTTTTGGGGGAAAAGTTAACTATTTTTAAATCAATTATTTATATTTAAAATATGATAGGAAATATCTAATTTAGTTTTTACGCTGAACAGACATGGATGTTCAAAGAGTTTCCCCAGTCGGAAGAATAACACTCCTCGGTCAGTATTTCGTCGCCTGAGGACGACGACAATATAATTCTCACGCGTTAATACGTAAAGCAGTGCGGTATATTGATATCTTATCAAAGTTGGCGTTTGACAATCGATATCGTAATAACGAGAAAGTCGATTTTAATATAAGGTTATCCAATATTTGATATTCTGTATCTAATAACGATATTTCGTATCGATATATCGTAACTGATATATTGATATTACATATAGATATGTGAAAGTGTACACATCTGAAATTAATATGTGATAATTGTTAATCCAGTATTTTGATGCAGTATTATGATATTATATGGATGAGTAAAGTATCGTCCAGGATCTTACATGACGTACTATCACGGCATACGTCTGGTGAAGCTGAGGAAATCTCTGAGAAACAAAACCTCATTCAGGTTGTCCAGTGACCGGATTCCAACTTACGAGCTCTCTCTATCAAGTGCTGAATCGAAATCCGAGACGAAGGGGACGGAGGAAATTCCGCTATTTCTTATTTAATGACGAGAATCCGTTTCGAAACACGACGATTCAGATTTGCCTTGCCTGCCCCCACCCCCCCTCTCAGTAGGTATCCTTCAGTTCCACCAGGCAAATAACCATTTGGTATTTCGTCTCGTAAATAACTCCACCGCAATCTGCCTGCCGTTCTCTGGAAAATGTCCACACAAGTATAGTCTCACTCCTGTGCAGAACAAAGGAGATAGAACAAAACACGTATTAATAAGTCTTTTATTCAAAAATAAAAAATAATAACCTTGAACTTGTTTACAAAAACAAGAATTAAATATTCAATGAACGATATAAAGGGAGGTTTGTCGAATATTGATGAGTATTACGTATTTATTAGGTGTGGTTCTGCACGTAACAAAATGAGCCAAACTTTATGTAAACTAATCTAACAACACGACTAAAAAAAAAAACAAAAAAAAACGTTGCATCAATACAAGCCACTTGGAGGTCACCTACGAAACGGAGGTCGTACCAAAACCATAGATGAAAGCCAGGTTGGAAGGGAGGGGGGGAAAATAAGAAGAAAAAAAATGCAAGAATATAGAATGTCTGAAGCTTCCTGTTCCTTATGGTGGACTGTACAAGGATAACATGTTCCATTCCCCGTGAATAACAGATATCTCGTAATCCAATTCATTATTACGTACGATGGAACTCTTTGTTGACTCCTAGTGGTAAGTATCTTTGTTTTGTGTTTTTGTTTTTTCACTTTTTTAATTGCATGCTTCTAAAAAAAAATATATATTTTGGTTCAAAATTATAGGAAGTAATATCATGATTGTCGAAAGGATAATAACATCCTAAAGACGCAATACCGCCTGTTTTTGATATTGCTTACGTCGATTATTTGATTATGTATGCTAAACAAAAAACAACTTTTACAGACTGTGTCTACCTCTTCAATCATGCATAGTATTAACGTTGGTTCTTTGTGTGAACATTTTTGGCGACATGCTATCCAAAAACCGGTTAATGGATAGAATTTACTTTGAATCTACACCTGGATATTTTTCAGACATTGTTCTTTGACATCATGCTGTCTGGAAAGTGCTGGAAAATATCCATGTAAGGGTTGCTGGATAGAATTAACTTTAGATCTATGTCAGGACAGTTTCTGTAAATCTTGCTATCTGAATAAGGTTAATGATAACTAACCCTATGGCTTATGGAACTCGCAAATTCATCGCGAGTCATTGGATGTTATCGTGGGCAATATCAAGCCAGTTTACATCACGAACACCTACTTCTCGAAGATCTCTTCTAATATTGTCCTCCCAACGACGTCTCGTGTTTCCCAATGGCCTCCTTCCATCAGCTAGAATTAACTTTCGATTTATGCCTCGATTTAAAGGTAATCTATCCATGGATGTTTTTCAAAATAATGGACTGGACATCTTTTCCGTAAAGTCCTTTGGGTACTATCCGGAGGCTACCCTTGTCATTTTCTCAATGTCGATGTCCGCGGTGACTCAGTGATAGACCGCTCACTTCTGGTGCGTGGGGGTCTTCAGTTCGATCCCGACTCGTGTTTTGTGGGCTTTGTAGTGGACAAACACCGTGTACGTGGGTTTTGTCGGGGTTCTTCCGTTTCTTTATTCAACCAATCCTCCAATAATCATGCATTCGGTCTGAGGCCTAAATAAACAAAATTTAAGAAAAATGTAAAGGCACAAAAAAAACATGAAGTACCGTAGAAACTAAGGTTTGTCAAAGTTATTTTGCTGTTTGTATCTCTCCCTCCATTCATACGTGAGTTATCCACGGAATCCTGATCGTTGATTGACCAAGGTGGCTGGCCACGAACGCTATAAACTGTATGTCCAAATCTTTGGCTATTCAGAGGTTTTCCACATTTTTTTCTTAATGAGCTAAACGCAACCGACAATAAATTCATTTGTACTTGTCGAGTTACGACATGTCTCAAAATTGAGAAATATCTCCCTGTGAAGGTCATAACTCACAAATGTTCAGTAACTCTTACATAGGTAACTTAACTACAGGAGAGGGGTTTACAAAAAAACCGCTGAACCATTCATTCATTTGTATTGTGCATTCTCCTCCCACTAGCAACAGGATGTCCATGGGATATCCCTGGAATATTCATTGTATCGATAATTGATACTCAGATGTAAAGTTTACATACAGGATGTCCCCGAAATAATGGAGCAAACTTTGGCAGGTGATTACATCAAAATAAGTGTGTGTGTGTGGGGTGGGGGATCTTTGAAGAAATTCATGATTATGCATAGTTTCAGAGATACATGTGCTGAAAATCATGGTGGTATTGTCACAAAGGACGTCATAGGTCGACACACAATGACGTAAGCGGTATCGCCTTGGCAAATCAAACTGGAAGTAGTACCCGGTACATCTATTTAAGTAATGTTTTTGATTGACTGGCAACCTAAGAATTTCATTAAAAAGGAAGTAAATGGTTTAATAGAGCAAGCATAGAAATCCCCTCTAAGCTGTATTCAGCAATAATAAATATAACTTAAATACATGTTTTGGGTACTGTTTCGAGTGTGCTTTTCTAAGTCGACACCGCTTACGTCATTACTTGTCAAGACATGACGTCATTTGTTATAATGCAGCCGTAACTTTGAGCACATGTAGCTCCGAAAGTACACAGAGGTCGGAATATCTTCAAATGAACGTTTTATTTGTTTTTGATGTCACTAATCACCTCCCGAAGGTTTGCACTATTAGTTCAGGCGCCCTGTCTAGACCTATCATGTAAGACGGTTTATCCAAACGTGTCACATCATAAATACATAATTGGTAAACGGAATATAACTAGAAACTTAACTGATATACTTCTCTGCGTATTCAATACAGCAAGAAACTTACATCAAAGAAATTATGCGCTTATTCTCCTAAGGAACAAATTTTATGCGTTTTTTTTTTTTATGATTTGAAATACAGTAAACTCTTGATTATCTACCTGACGTAATTCTCGAAGTCACATTCTAATATTATCCTCCCAACGTCGTCTCGATCTTCCCAATGGTATCTTTTCCTCCGGTTTACCAACCACGATGGAATATAATCCTCGTTTCTGCCCCGTCCCCCATCTTAGTCGTCGTGATTTCATTATTTTTACACCATCGAATGATTCGTAAAGTACGTGAAGTTCTTCATTATGCAGTCTCCTGAATTCCCCCTGTCATCTCGTCCCGTTTCGGCCCGTAAATCTTTCTGAAAACCTTATTTTCAAACATGCACAATTTATGTTCATCTGCTATAGGGTCGTACTCCAACTTTTGCCACCTGCAAAGTATTACCGGCAGAATAACTGTTGTGTATATTTTCAATTTCAATTTCCTGGATATTAATCGCGAGGTTAGAAGTTTTTGGACTGAGAAGAAACATTCGTTGCCCGATGCTAAGCGACTTTTTATTTCTTCCGTGACCCCATTTATGCTTGTTATATATGCTCCCAAAGTATTTTCTATGACTTCATCCCTAATTCTTATGTTTATATTTTCCTCATTCCCTGTGTTTCAGCTTAAAAAAATCAATAAAATTCTTATTTTTTTCGTTTTTTTTTAAAAAAAAAAATTGTAATAATCTGCACAGAGGAAAGCTGCATTACAGGATATAGCTGGTATCGACTCCATGGTAGTGATGAGCGGAAATAGCAGTCACTGTGAAGGAAATATCACGATCACCTCCGTTAATGAACTTCTTGTTATACTGTGATTCGTAGCGATTACTCTTTAAAGCCTTGCTATTTACCTCCTAAAAGTCGCTTCACTGTATTTTAAGTACAGTGCCTTTCAAAAAATTGTATTATTTTGTACTATTTTTCCTGGATCTCCCGTCCTATACTATAGGTAATTTTTTTTCGATTTACAGTGGTTAAGCTATAACGCGGAGTAAAGCATGCCTGCCGACAACCGCGTTCAATCGGGCTTTTACGGTATTTATTTCTCTACACGATTTTTTTCGTTTATCAAATTATGACAAAAAATAGAATGAATGACGTAGAACATAACTTTGCATATTTAAAAAAAAAGATTGAAAACGTGAAATGGTGTGCTGAAAGTTCTCTTTCGTTCCCTTTTCTAGTTAGGGGTTCTGCCAAGATTTTCAATTGTGGGAGAGGTCAACTTTAAGGAGGGCTGTGTTGTGTAAGTAGAGCTTAGCGGAATTTCTACGGCGTTTCTAAACAATTTAAGGTTGGGAGTGTGCGTTTGAGAATTTGGAGAGGTGACATAACCCCGGCTTCTTGTAGATAGGTTACTTTAGTCCCAACTACTGCGCACATTCGTAAATATGTTTTTAAAAAAAGTTAAAATAAAATGCAGTTTGTCATTAAAAAAAAAACATTATCTTAACAAAAAACATTTTTATTATACATTAGATTAATTGGTTTATCGTACGCATGCGTAAAATTCACATAAACTACAATCAAGTTACCTGTGAAAAAGCAATTATGAAAAAAAAAAGTATTTCGAGTATTAACGCTAAAAGTACTTGATTTTGATTTTTTTTTTAGTAACTAATTAATCAATATTTTTTTTTTCAAAACTTTCGAAAACAAAAACGTAATATGTAGTGTAACAATTCTTTCTCATTTTCCAATCAAAAAACTCTTCAATTAAAGCTTCTTGTTTGATTAATATTCTTTCATTACGGATATATTCGTGTTAATTGAGTCAACACAACAAACTGAAAAGTTTTTTTTTGTGTGTGTGTGTGTAGCACGTTATGCGTTTTTAATTAATATGTTCATTACATGCAATATAAAGTGCGTCAATGACAAACTTATTTTCTATCTATCCATGCTCAGAGCAAACTCATAAAAATTAATGAATTTATCAGAGCTTGTTATCTCAAATAGTAAGGTCAATTTCGTAAAAAAAAAAAAAAAACCTGGAGACGCATCACTTTGTTTTCAATGTAGATTTAAGTTTTACAGTTCCGACAAAATTGTGTTCGGTTATTTAAAAAAAAAAAATACATTTATGGGCATTGCCTGGCATCTAAGGCCTAATCCCGTCGTAAGTTACTCTGAGGAGTGACTTCCCTCCGGAAGCACTTTTCCGGGAAAAGCAATAGAAAAGGTAGCGACCAGGGCTCTTGTCTAGGCAATATTGCAGCGTTTGCCTGATGGAACTAAAGAAAAACTTTAAGAAATCGAAGTCAAACCTGCTTGCTTTTTTCCCAGTGCTGATTCGAGATCCGTGCTCGAAACCAGTGTTTTCCAACCGCCGGACCGTGGACCGGTACCGGTCTTCGGCAAATTAATACAGATGTCAAAAGTTCAAAAACTGAAATTAAAATTTACATTTCCTTTCCAAAAGATCTAGAATCTGATGATATTCTGTTGTCGTTTGAACGTCGAATATACCTCGAACTTAGTGGCAATTTTCTGGTTGAAAGTTTTCCTGTAGTTTGCCGTTCCGTGAATGTTAAAATTACTGAAAAAACACTGCTGCAAACTATGCTCCAGTAGCGTAACCAAAATTTTGGGCCCCCTTACAACGAACTTTTGGGCCCTCGTAGCAGTATCTCCCACATGAAATTTCAACAAATTATTACTGCAAGTCAAATCCATCCATACACCAACTGTACAAAGCAGTTTTGATAGATTTCTAAACCTTAGGTTCTCTTCATAGCGCGCAAAATAAAAAAACTCCCCTTTTACCAACTGTGATAAAGTTTTAAAATCAGACATTGGGACGACTTCCCTTGTCGTGTTTGCTATGTATGTCATTAATTCATTTTTATCCACAAGTCGTCTGTAAAGCCCCCCTAGACAACCTGATTCCCCGCAATGCGGGGCCTCGCGGCATTGTATTTTCACCCCTGCCATAGCGGATATGTAACTGGAATCTGAGTTTTGAACGAAGATGGAAGTTAGAAAACTGTTTTTAATAGGACCGAAAAAAACAACGAAATACCAACTCCGTTCGCACAGGCAAACTAGAGTGTAACTTTGGAAATAGTCTTCCAGTCACACTATTACTACTACTACTACTACTACTACTACTACTACTACTACTACTACTACTACTACTACTACTACTACTACTACTACTACTACTATTATTATTATTATTATTATTATTATTATTATTATTATTATTATTATTATTATTATTATTATTATTATTACTAGCGCCACTAATATTACTATTACCATAGAGCAGCGCTTTTCATCCTTTTTAAGTTCAAGGGTCAGTAATATCTGAAACAAT
Source organism: Lepisma saccharinum (assembly GCA_022664845.1). NCBI lineage: Eukaryota > Metazoa > Arthropoda > Insecta > Zygentoma > Lepismatidae > Lepisma > Lepisma saccharinum. Next base: position 121,138 of record JAGDQP010000344.1, read on the forward strand.
TTACGGACAAGCTGTGTGGGTTTAATGTAAAAAAAAATGTGTGTTTTACTGTCATTTGGGGCATACGATACAATTTTTAACAGAATAAATCATAGGGCATGTTTTGAATACCTACGGAAACACAGTACAATAAAGTTGGAGTAAAATATTAAATTGAATCATTACTTACAATTACATATTTAAGTCCCATCTTCGCGGCCATAAGTAGTCCGCGGCTCACAAATTGAAAAACGCTGCCATAGAGTGAGTAAGTAAGTAGTATCTGCTATTACTATAACTACTATTAATATTAACACACAGAGAGAGAGAGAGAGGGAGGGAGAAAGAAGTAGTACTATTTTCGAAAAAAAAATCCTGTTTTGGTATTAAGAGGAAAAATCAACTCGAAATGACTCAAACAAACTTAACATAATTTCTCCTTAATAGTTCGTCAGAGTTCAGTTACTCTTTCCACATACTTTTGCATAATTCCTCACGTGCCTGACACGTGACTCACTGTATTTATGAGGGTGTTATGCCACAAAACACGTGCGAGTCAAGAACTACATTTTTCTTGTGTTTTTTTTTTCTATTTAAACTGTGAGTTTCAACTTTCACTGTCATGATCGGGTCATTCAATTCCAAATAAAAAGCTTTTGTTTAAACACGAGTCTATGTGTGTCTTTCTTTCTCCCTTAAAAAAGGAAAAAAGGTTTCATTGTACTTAATGTACATACGCATATACGTCAATGCTCGATATCTTAACTTGATATGAACTAGGACACTCGGCACAAGATTTACTTATCACGTTACCGTATTCTGAAAAAAATGACTTGCAGAAAATTACTTTCTACATAGCCTCCTTCTAACTGTTATTAATTACGAATAGTAGTCATGATGCATCCTATTTTGCTTTAATTTTTGAAAGCTGGAGTTCCTCAAGGTAGTGTCCTAGGGCCATTATTATTGTGTATATCGATGACCTACCTACTCTTTTTACAGACTCCTCAAGTAAAATTCTTCTATTTGCTTCAAATGACTTAAAACATAACAAAAAAAATTGTACTATATTTATTTAGGCTTAAATAAATGCTTAAAATTACTGAGTCCATTTTTTTCTGTGTATATGGTTAATGGAATCGTGCTTCACGCATTTTACTAATTTGTATAGTTCCAGTCAGATAACTTGAATTGTGAGTATTGTCCAATGAAGACATAATGAAAAATACTGAACATCAAACCACCCTGAGCTCATTGCGTCATTGGTGATCTCATCTTCTTCCATATCTCATGGTCATATGGTATTTAGTGCGAAACCTTATTGCCACAAATATACTTTGGCGTACCTATCCGACCAACATGAAATGTAGCCCCTCTTTTCTGGAAACACACTTAGAATTAATTTGGTTCAAAAGTCACTTATCATCAAAATGACTACAAAGTATAATTGTCTCCTAAAGACATTTGATATTTTTTTTTTTTTTTCGCCTCTGAGAGCATTTCTGAGGCTCAGATTAACAAATTCTATTTGTAAATACTTGTTATCTTGACATCGTTGGACATAATGTTAGTTTTTCTTGTGTACTTTTTCGCCAATGTTTCAATCTAAAATGGCCACCATGTTCTGTATATACCATTGACAATAAAAAAATCTGGCAATCTCGGGACATGATGGCTGCCGGATTTTCGAAAATTCTGGATTTTTTAATGTATATAAATATGCTGTATATATTTATCAGAAAAGGACTACTTGTACACCGCTTTAAAGAAAGAAAATTAAACAGTAAATGAAATTTTAATGTTCAAGAACTAAAATAAAAGACTGTGCAGTTCTACAAAATGTTAATTCAACTAAATAAAATAGTTCTACAGAAAGACAAAAAAGAACGCCAAAATGTTTTAAAAAGTTCCAACTAATGCATTGCCATTCAGCGTTGAAAAACCGAGCATACGTACCAGGTAAAATAAAACCTATTGTCCGCTGACAGTAGTAAGCATGACGAAACATCCGATTCTGGAGTACAGCGCCATCAAGACATAAACGGCACCTCCAAAAAAACAATGGCGCGGCAACGCGGTAAATTTAAAAAGGCACTCGGACATTCATACCGAAAAACTGGATAAAACCGTAAGTCATTGTCGGAGTTTTGCTTATCTTTGGCTCGGGCCGGGATGAATAAGGTCTAGACAAATAAATCTATTATTCACGTTATGTTTAGAGTTTACAGAAGGAAGATGGATCTAAATGAATGAATTTTACAGATCATTAAATTTAATTGAACTGGATTTTTATCCTCGCCCCCTTGCCAACAAAAAATGGTTCTGTTTTAATTTAAATTTGCTCGTTTGTCGATGACGCAGGCTAGTACCGTAACAGGTACAGAGGAACTGATATCAGATTTTAAGTTTAACAACCTCAATTTATGCAACATGTTTAAATCTGATTATTACTGGTATCCAACATATCTAAAACAGTACATGAAAAATTGCCCTAGTTCTAAGACTGTACGATATGCCACCGATATATCGATACAGATAAATATAATTATGGAGAATCGAATATCAAAAATCGATATAAATTGATAACGACATGTTGATGTAAGAATCTATGCAATATCGATGTTTTGATTAGAAAATGATCATTTTTCAGTGTCCATATATCAACATATTGGGCACCCACTATCCTGTTGCCGTGGTCTGGTAGCGAATAGCGCAGAGTTAAGAGCCTATATTGAAGAAGTGAAGGTTCTATTATGCTTACACTCACTTTACTGATTGATCTTTTTCTGTGATTTCCCGTCAGTAACACTGGATGAATGCCGGAATGTCGCTTGCCTTAAGAACAGGAGAGCTACATTCTTTCAAGAACAGTAAAAGTATAAAGATAACGGGGAGAGATGGGTAAAACGGGATGGTCTGCTAAAACAGAATATCATCTTATAAATACTGCAATCTGCGACTAATTGCAGTGTTAGACTCGTAATGTTAGAGTGCACATTGTGCACGTGTAGAGTGAAAAGAGACTACCATATTTTTATTTTATTTAATTTATTTATTTATTATTTTGTGAAGTGCAAAGTTGAACATTTTATTAAAGTTTTTGGAGTTTGACCAAGTATGCCACTTTCGCTATAGCACTTCAATTATACTCAAAGTAAGAACCTAATTCAAGCAAAATATTCCTTTATTATAATTTCACGTCAGTGACGGATCTGGGGTTTTCTTCGGGGGTGTGGGGCAGGGGGAGTTAGATGAAATAGACCAGGGAAATTTTCGATATTTTCTCGCTAAGTTATTTTTCTTAACGGTATAACTTTATCATATATCCCCCTCATATTGCTGAATTTTATGATGGAATTTGCAATCGATATTCCCCAAAAATTGATGTTTCACGTTAAATATATCTTGTTAGCTTTTTTTACTTTTGTTAAAATGCCATATTGTTTTCCGTTCAGTGCGAGTAAAACACGATATTATGTGGCATGACAAAATGGGATATGATCTTAGCAATTAGTGTATTGCGTAAATAAGTTAATGAGTTAAACTGAAACAAGTTAATGAGTAAACTGCCAATTATTTTAATAAATATATTGCTACAAAATAGTTAGTTAATAAATTGTTATATTAGTATATCTTTGTAACTTCTACCGGTATTTTTCTCCTTAAAAGACCTCAGTACTTTTTTAGATTTTCAAAAAAACTACACGGAAAATGAAGAACAGTACTGAAAATTTAAAAAAGTGACTCATTAGCACCCACCAAATGAACTAATTTAGATTTTAAACTAGCTTCATTGAGAGGAGAAATTAGAAAATCCTTTTTAAGTATGACGTAATTCAGTCGTTGGGTTCAGAAGGTAATTGAGTCTTTAATGACTCTAATACCATTCAATGAATTTGAAATATGTATCCACTGAAAGTTCTCGTGGCAACTAACGGAATTTTTCTTTCATCATTATCATAACTGGAAAATGTTACATAAAAGGGACAGCTTCGGCCAGCCTCGAGACAGTGAAACAAAAAAAAAGATAAGGTAGAGAGATGATTTTAAAAAAGAATATAGAGAAACCCGCTTAAATACTGTCTTTTTTAATGACTATGAAAAGAGTTATTATCAAATATTATATTACACTCTGGCAACCGGTGAGATCCTTGGTCTCGTGACTCGTGCGTGCCCTCTTTCTTGCATCTTTGACGTGAGAGAAGCGAACGATTTGGTTCTTTTCCTTTTGTCCCTACCTACTACAGCTCCACTACACGGTAAAATTGTGAAACTATGGTTTATTTTCAATCGTTTTTGCATTTTCCGTTATGTAGTGTAACAGACGAACATGTTTTAGCTAATCATAACAAAATGGCCGAATTGGTTACCAGATCTGAACATTATTATTTTCTTCCCCTTCGAATTTTATCTGTTTACATAAAAACAGATTACATCGCCATATGTATTAGGGTGGATAAGAAAAAATAAATCGAATTTGTGTTACTATTTTTTTTTTTAACAGCGAAGAAAGATAATTTAATTTAGTCTTCCTGGATACGCCAGCATTTTTTTTTCTTCTGAAAAATAAATTCTTGAGATGACACAAGATCTTTGAAATTTTAATTATTGTAAATTTTGTGTTAGTGTTACATGTATAAATCTGTTTGTGTGTGTGTGTTTTCTTTTTCAACGTGAAACTACGTTTTGGGTTTACATTTAAAACTTGTAAACATTAGCACAATTATATCTCTCCAGCTGTCACCTTTACTTTGCCAGCGGTCTCGTGCGCGCGCAATTCCTGAATGAGTGACAGTTGGAGAGTTAATTCTTAATGTTTACAAGTTTCAAATGTAAACCCAAAGCGTAGTTTCACGTTGAAAACACAACACAAACAAATGTAACACTAATGTACAATAATTAAAATTTCAGAGCTCTTGTGTCACCTCATGAATTTATTTAAAAAAAAAAAAGTTTTGCAGATTTATTCGGGAAGACAAAGTTCAAGTTTTAGTTTGCTATTAGAAATCAATCATACAGATTTTTTTTTTTGTTCAACCCTAATACGTATTTTTTCTTGATTTTTTTAGTTTGATTTAATGGCTTTGAGGTATCTAAGGCTCAGGCCGGGGATACGGGAGGGGAAAGGTGTCGGTCAGGGCCTATGTTGTGCCTTCCCGGCATTTATCTGGTGTGGTTCAAGGAAACCCCTGGAAAAACGTATCAGAATGGTCGGCTGGTGGGATCGAACCCAAGACCTTCCGAATGCTAGGCCAAATGCTCTACCACTGAGCTACGGCGGTTGAGTACGCATTTTCTCTTGTTTGTCAGTGAGTAACCCCGAGCAATGAACTCAATGGTGTCCACCTATGATGAGTGCATTAGATAACTTATGGTGGCCCGAGCTCCTTGTCTTGTTTGGAAATATGAAAATTCCGAAATTCTTATGGAAGATTTTCTATATAATTATTTCAGTAACAGGAAAGTAAATTATCCACTTCCAACTGGACCGATTTGCAAGACGAGTACGAGAGGTTGCCCTTAGGGTTCCGTTTGTGGACCAATGATGTGGGGCGTGTCTTTTGAACCCTCCGTAATGGAATTGGAGGCGCTAGAAGAGGTCGAAGGTATGCCGACGATCTAGCAATAGTATCAGCTACCAACTCTAGGAAACAAATAGAAGAAAAGGTGAACCTGGTCCTAAAAAAAAGACTCCAAAATTGGTGCAGTCGCAATAAAATGCAAGTGTCTGCAAATAAAACGAACTATATTATATTTTTTCGGAGCTTTAAAGAAATCCAATCTTAAAATATGAAGGAAAAAGGCATTAAACAAACTGGGAACAAAACCTTGACCAACATATAAATATGTATCAACACATACAGCACATCAAACAGAATAAGTGAAAAGTTTATAGATAAGATAGTCACAATTGCAATTGGTCTTCTAGACATAGACTTTACTACGCTGCAATTTTAATTCCTAATCCATATGCCGCAAGGATTTGGTTCCATCAGCTCTTTCAAAATAAAGCATTCGTTAAAACAATAGACAGTACACAAACGAAATTATTGATTTGACTGACCGGTGTTTTCCTCACAGTGTCTGCTGATGGATTGGTACTCCCACCGTGAAATTGTTAAAAATCGCAGTAAGATATTTGTTAAAACATAATATGACAAGGAGAATAACAGAAATTCTTGGAATATATAGATAATTGATAATCAACAGTTTGAGAATTTCATTTATAATAAATGGCAAACACAGTGGGAGAGCAGTGATTAAGGTAGACGTGTCTTTCATTTCTTTCCAAATGCCATTGAACGGAATAAACTTCCAACCAGAATACGGCTTGATTCAATTCCTAACAGGCCACGGACCGTATGGAACAAATCTTTTATAGATTACAACTGAGGGGCAACTGAATCATGTCAATGTGGGTGAAATTGATACAACACCAGAACACACAGTCCGTATTCTGTCCTTTACACGACTATCTGGAATCCAAAAGAGTGGAGATTAGAGGAATCTTGTTAAATGAAGTTCTAAGAAATGAGCTCCAAAGAGATTAATTACAGAATAGTCGTAACATAATTTCTAAAATACATCTGGATAGGTTTTTTCTGCAAAGATATCAATAAATATAATCGATTAGAGAGACTGAAAATAATATTAGGACAGTATTAATATTAATTTTAACAACTGACTTGCGTGGGTCAATCTCTAAATTGGTGGGCCAATCTCCAAATGGGTAGAAGCAGTCAGCAGCTTGGCTCCCTTTCCTTGATTAATTTACTACTTTAGATCACTTATCTTATGTTATTAGTAGACACTTTCGTTTAATTACGTATTTTAACATTTAGTATGGCAGCTTCTTAAATCTGTAGGGGTAATACTTATTTAAGCAATAATATTATTATTGTGACAACTTACAATTTAGTATAGAGCAAAACAGGTTCAGAATTTTACAATTAGGAGAGGAGTAGCACAACTGATCTAGTTTATTAAGATTGCTGTTGTAGATTACTAAATCTATTAGAATAGGCGTTCAGCATTAATTTAGTTGAAGTTATAAAAGTGTGTAGAGCTATAAATTCTTACTATATTTACAAAAGAAAAAATTCAGTTGATGTATCAATTTTATGACTTTACATTTTATTGGGAATCATTCGATTTAAATTATTAATATAATTTCATTATTCGTATCTATTATTAATCATGTAATGTATTTTAATCAATTTCATTTCAACAGATATTTAGGAATGTACTGTATAGAGTACATTTTTGAAGCTACAAAAAATGTATTATTGTGATAATATCCATTAGATATAAGGGTTGGACTGCAAAATTAGATTAGTATTTAATCTTATCATATAAAATTCCAGTGCAATTCTGAATTCAATAGATTATAATTGCTGATTTTAACTTAACTCATAATCGTAAATAATCATTGTACGTAATTGTCATTACATATGTATAAACATAATTCAATAGATCGGTAATAACTCTTCTTCCTTCTCAATTATAATCGTTCACATATCTCTCTGTATACATATTCACAATCAACTCATACATAATAATAATCATTATAATCATTCATTGTTATGTCCTAATCATCACCATATATTATTATCATAAATTATTATAATTACTGATCAAATATTACATGGATCAGTTATAGGTGGTGAATAAGAATGCCTTATTATTATTATTACAGTATTTATTGATATTACTTACTTATTCATGAGATAATCTATTGCATACGGGTAACACGTTGGTTATAAAAAAAAATCCGACTTTTCAGATGCAGAGTTTAAAGCAACCTAGTAGCTCTCAGGCTCTGTTTTGAAGTAGGTTACGACTGCAATGCTTTTGGCTTACCATTCCGAAATTAGAATAAGCAAGGATGGCTGGTGGGATTCTGGCCTTTGGGCACGTGTCCTCTTGTATTGGTGAGGTGGATCCATCTTATTTTCCCACAAATTTATCTAGAAATCTTTCGTGGAACAATAATTTTTTTCATGTCCTGTGTAAAGGAAGGAGTTTCGTGTATAAAGTGACGATTCTGCCCCTCATAACCTCCCCTCCCCCCCAACAAATCCCCCCACACATATATTAAATAAATCACTTTATTTTATCGTAAACGTTTAAGACTAATGTGCCCCAGAGAATTTTCTGAGGTGAAAAATCTTGTACCGCCATTAATATGTCAACATGGCAAATCATAATTATTATTTTCTTCATAATTACATACTACAAAATGAACCATGGTATTACGTCAGACAAGTAAGCATTTCATAACTAAGTGTCTCTGATTCTTTTGCATACCGTGGAGCATTTGCATTTAGGAGAAAATGAGAGACATCTCCGTTCGCTAAGGGAAAGACTTTTTTTTTTTAAGTGCATATAGAGGGTCTGGTGCTACTAATTCTTTTTTTCAGTTCTTCAGACCATAATTTAACTCTTAACTGTGCTGGTTGGAGTACTTGAATACCACATCTCCTCTTTTCCTTGACATTTTTTTTTTCTTCTTGTTGACAAATGTCTATGTCCTCCTCTGTCATTTTCATTTTTCACTATGTTCTCATGTAGAGTTCTTAAAGTATGCAATGTGAATTGAATTTCACATCTAACAATAATATGTGATTGGGGTGCAGGAATATCCCAGAAGCACAGTTACGTTAACTTTTTTTCTTTTCTCGTCTATACTTTGACATTTCCATAATTTAAAATACTAGTTCCTTCTATTTTAACGTATATGTTAGTGTCGTTACACTATAAACATAATTACGCCAATACAAGAATTTTGGACCAACACAAAAACCTTTCTTCCCTTCAGAAAGATTTCGACTCTAAAGTTGAATCAAAAGTCGACAGTGATTTCCATATTGAAAGCAGTCTTTAAGGGTTAAAGACGCAAGCGTAGGTACTTGTTTATTTTGTCTTCAAATGTAACAGTACCTTCCTGACACTTGTCTGAAAAAGGCAGTGAATAAGAGCCAATATAAAATTTTATTGCCAACAGCCATAAATCACATGGAACCAAATCTAGTGAATACGGAAGGTATTCTGTCGCTGCGATCTCTTTCTCTGGCCAGAAAGATCAATATGGGTCGCTCCTAGCATCTCTGCAGTACCCTACTCCAGCGTTTTTCTTGATCGTCTGTTACAGCGTGCGATACGAATCGTACACTAACCTTCTACTTGCCAAAATCCTTGGTCAGAATTTGATCCACATTGCTATTAGATAGTTCAGTACGTTTCTCGATGAGTCTTGCAAAAACACTGAAATTTTCGTGGAAGGATTTCACATAGTTCATATTGAGATTGCGGCTTGTTTTGGGTGCTGTGCACGCGGAGCGTCTGCAATGTCCTCCCTGACGTAACGAAATTGAGCATATGATATATTCACATTCTACCGATCTTAACAATCACGACTATTACGATTTTTTCTTTTATCATTTCGTATACCAGAACAGTTGTTTTGACGACTGGTTCTTCCCCATCTTCCAATGAGCGTCAGTAAGCTACTATTACATTTAAGGTTAAAAAAACGACATAGAAATGACATCAGTTTGCAATTATGAGCGGTTATTGTTGAAGAAATTGTTTCATAACACTATAAACAATAGTCAAGAGGTGCCACTTTAAGGGGGAGAAATATTTTTAAATAATCAGTAGTACCAGACTCCGGCTACACAGTGTATAAGCATGTGAATTGGTTTCCATAACACGCTGAAAATAAGGTGTATTCAATTTGTACATGGCTAGAATAATATGGAATGGAGATATTCCAAATTAGAAATGTGTATAAATGGTGATATATACACGTGTGTGTGTGTAAAGTCAGATAATCCTTAAAGGCTGAGCAACCCACACCACAATGTTGTTTGCCGGGTTGACTACCTCCAAGTGGATACATTTTGGCATAAATTTATTAGAAATCTTAGTTTTTCGATTCGACACCCCGCAGGGATGGTGTGTGGGGGCGAGAAACCTATGAACCCTGCTCCAACGAGAGAAAACCAACTAGTATATATTGTAGTTGAGTCACACACCAGGTAAATGCCGGCATAGTACCTCGAAAATAGATTCTGTCTGGCCAACTACCTTTTGAACATTCTCTCCCCTACCCTATCCCGGCCCGAGGCAAGGTTGCCTAAAGGCTCAACAAATTTAGAAAATGTAATAGCTCACGTTACTGTAATGCTATGTCATTCTAAAAGTCTCTGCCTAATTTATTTATCAGATTTAGATTTTCTGTATTTAGTTCAGTGATCATAGTTTTGATATGTAGTAACTGTGGACTTCGGCCCGTCACGATTCGCCTTTAGCTGTTAAAATCCACACCGGTGCCCCTTCCGCTACTCGAACTCGGGACCTTCGAGTCGATGGCCTACCGCCGCAGACCGCTCGGCCACTTGGCCGGTTCGTTTAGACTAGAGTATTACTGCAAGGTCCTTTATTGTGTTACGTTTCTCTAGTGCAGGGTTTCTCAACGTGGGGATTGCGGCTACTGTGTAAGGGGGTCGCGAAGGGAAGGGAATAAATTTAACTAGGTTATGTAGGTTGAAAGTAATAAATGTCGTAGGAAGTATTTTATTTTACTTACTGTTAAAGACAATGTAATTGATTTAATAGTTTTTTTTTCTAAATAATATAAATAGGAGATTTATTATCAAATACAGCAAGTCAACTGTTATATTTTGAAACGTCATATTTTTGTGGGTCACCGGCTAGAAGTGATGGTAAAAGGGGGTCGTACGAGAGAAAAGGTTGAGAAACTTTACTCTAGTGTAAAACCACGTGTAGAATATGTTCATGGAGGTTTCGTTAACAAAATAAAGTAATTATGGATGAGAAACAGATTTCCTCAACACAGGAATATTGCGTTTGGTACTGGTAGCTTTTCTTTAAATTACGTACGATCTTTATAGAGTGTTCAATAACACTTGCGAAGAAGCATGCGCGTTTCTTAATTTTCACGCAAGATGGCGCTGACCTCTTTATCAAATTGAATCTCTGATTTGTATCTAAATTTTCAACTACAGTTGCTGAAAGATTAGTTGTTAAACTACTATCAGTGACCTAAACCATCAGCATAATTTAACAATCGTCTTGAGCATAATTTTCTACATGACCTTCTCATCTTATAGATTTCTCTTCTTGATATAAGCAGAGATAAATCTGTAATTATCTGTGGCATGAATTAAAGTACAAATTAATTGTTTGTTTGTTCTTCAATGTACCTAGAGACTAGAGTTATTTTAGTAACAGTTATAGTGATGTGAAATCTCTTGACGTTTCTTTCTTACCCATGTTGCAAAAGTCCATTGTATTTCGTTCAGATTGTTTCGAATATCAATACGCAATGGAAGAGACTACTAACATTCCCGTAATATAAATTAGATTACAAGCGAACAATGATTAAAATAGTGTATATATCAATAACAATGAACGAATAACAACAGATTCGTTTGTTTGCGGTGAAAACAAGATCTTCGTATAAATTAAAGAAAATAATTCGTACATGTGTGTTTCATTTCGTGCATAATCATTTCCACTGATTATTGTTATTTTAGTTTTGAGTAATCTATTCTACAACTAAGTAGGAGAGCAGTCTCGTTGAGGTATATTGTGGAAAAACTATTAAATGCAGTTAAACGGAGGGTAAGTTAAATATATATATATATATATATACAGGGTGTTTCAGGATTAAAGGTAAATAATTGAGGAGGTGATTATACATGACCAGTACATAAAAAAGTTCATATAAACATATATGTTTTGAGGCTTCATTGCAGAGATATACTTACAGAAACGTTGTGTCATGGTGACAATTTTGACCCACTAGCACTACACAAAATCTCTGCGAAAGTGAGATAACTTGTTACAGGACACTAAGGTCACCTCGACAACGCACAAGTGTCAGATCAGGTGTTCGAAGATGTCACCATTAACCTCAATACACTTGCGGGCCCGCACCAGCAATGATTGTGTACAGTGGCGCAGTGCCTCCCTGTTGCAACGAAGTTCGTCTGTTGCGGCCACAATGCGACCCGAAGGTGTGTTCACCTGACGCGTATACACCTTGTCTTTTAACCAGTCCCAAATCTCGTAATCCATGGGTGACAAGTCGGGCGATCGAGTTGGCCATTGAACTGGCCCAAAGAGTCCTATCCACAGACCTGGGTATTGTGTGTTGAGGAAGCGGGTTACATTGCGCGTCGAATGGCATGGTGCTCCGTACGCTGAACACACCAGAGGATCTTCGGGGTCTCATTGTGGCCACAACAGACGAACTTCGTCGCAACAGGGAGGCACTGCGCCACTGTACACAATCAATGCTGGTGTGGTCCCTCAAGTTTATTGAGGTTAATGGTGACATTTTCGAACACCTGATCAGACACTTGTGCATTGTAGAGGTGACCTTGGTGTCCTGTAACACGTTATCTCACTTTCGCAGAGATTTTGTGTAGTGCTAGTGGGTCAAAATTGTCACCATGACACAACGTTTCTGTAAGTATATCTCTGCAATGAAGCCTCAAAACATATATGTTTATATGAACTTTTTTATGTACTGGTCATGTATAATCACCTCCTCAATTATTTACCTTTAATCCTG
>JAGDQP010000344.1:137994-165673 GCA_022664845.1 Lepisma saccharinum
CTGAAGTCGAGCTGGCAATTCCTGCATGTCAGTGCTTTTTATGTAGCAGTCCTTTACAACGAGCACATGAGTCAAAACGGATGACGATTTTCCGGGGTATATTTGAGTCCTATCTTACATCCCTTCCTAATGTCGATCAGAAGCCCGCAATAATAAGCAAAGACAATAAAACATATGTATGAAACTTTGGATTCGAAAAAGCTTATTCATATTTCTAACTAAAACATTTTAGAAACTGCTTACTTCTAGTCAGAGCTACGTTGAGGCCAAGTCTGATTTTGGCCAATGAGAGCACGCAAAATGACAGTTGGCCTCAACTTAGCGCTGACTAGAAGTTTAGCGGTCGATTGTAGAACTGACTCTTAAAGTCGTAGGGACAAATTGGAGTCTAAGCGTATGCCGGGGCCTGCCATTTTCAAAGTCAAAGATTTTCCTACCGGTGTCCATGACTATTCCAACGATTTATGGCTTATCTCTGTCAACTTGTGGCCACTGAAATCTCGTAGGGGCACAAATAGAGAATACTAAGCGACTGAAAAAGACCTGCCAGTTTTAGAGTCACATTCATAGTTTTTCTCACCATTGCAGATCATGACGAATCCAACGGTGTACAGATCATCTCTGTCGGATTTGTAGTTACTGAGATCTAGGAGGGGCACAAATGGAGAATACTAAGTGACTTGAAAGGACCTACCAGTTTTAGAGTCAAAGTTACAGGTTATTCCACGGTTTCAGACCATTAAGAATCCAATTCTGTATGGATAATCTCTGTCACACTTGTAGTTACTGAGACCTAGGAGGGGCATAAATGGAGAACACTAAGTGATTGAAAAAGACCTGCCAGTTTTAGAGTCACATTCATAGCTTGTCTCACCGTTTCACACCATGACGAATCCAACGGTGTACACCATATCTGTCGGACTTGTAGTTACAGATGTCTATTAGGGGCGCTAATGGAAAATACTAAGCGATTCAAAACGACCTGCCAGTTTTAGAGTCAGACTGATAATTTTCCCCACCGTTTCAGATTATGACGAGTCCAACGGTGTGTAATTCATCTCTGTGTGACATGTAGTTACGGAGATATATGGGGGTCAAAGAAACATACAGATGGAGAATACTAAGCGATTGAAAAGGACCTGCCAGTTTTAGAGATTATGTGATAGGTTATTCTATGGTTTGAGACCATTGCAAATCCAACGGTATATGGCTCATCTCTGTTGGACTTGTAGTTACTGAGATCTTGGAGAGAGTCAAATGGAGCATATGAAGCGAAAAGGACCTGCGACTTTTAGAGTCAAAATTATAAGTTTCCCCACCGTTTCAGACCTTGACGAATGAATGGTGTATCATTCATTTCTGTGTGACTTGTAGTTGCTGAGATCTGGGGAGATGGGGGGGGGAGGAAGACAGACAGGACAAACCCTTCACTGACGTTCATACGGGTGCGCTAATAAAACATATAATAATTCTCTATATACAGTAGTTTGAATTTATTTAATGCTTTATGACATCGTTTGGCTGAGGCCAGAATGAGTTAGGTAGAGGAGCATGGGGAAAGTATCGACCAGGGCCTTACTTACGATACCATCCTGACATTCGCCTGATGAAACCGAGAGAATCTTGAAAAACCTCAGTCAGAATGGTTGGTCGTGGGGTTCGAATCCGCGTACCTACCTATTTATTGCTACTCTGAAGTCCATGGCGTTACTGCATGGACCACGAGGCAAAGTACTTTCTATAATTGCACTCTCATATCTCTACGAGAAACTTAAAAAAAGAAAAGCATAGAAAGTTAAGTGAACTCATGTCCTATACAAAAACAAAAAGAAACATTAAATTCGTCTCCTGCATTACTGGAACGAACACCTTTACTCCAAATAATCGCCCCTACTCCCCCCCCCCCCTCCTACAACATTTCGAAGAGCATTAAAGTAATTTCTATTTGGTTAACGACCCTAAAGTTTAATTCCAAGTAATCAATTCTGTTCATAATATAATTAATGTTTGATTTATAATTTACCACCACCGCGATTAACTACATTTTTATAGCTACTGTATGTTAGTTGACCTACTTTTCATCCAGCTGTCTTTCTATTTTCATTTTATTCAAATTAATTGCTGATTATCACTTTTCTTCGAATTGTATATTTACTGTGAAATGAATTTTATTTTGTAAGTTGTGAATCCGTCTTAGTCTATTTCCTTGTTTATGTAGTATTTGCTTAATTAATTTTGACATTTATTATTTGTTTATTTAGCATAGTTCTTTTACTCTGTGGTCTAATGGAAAAAGGTACACTTATATTCGTAGAAGGCCTCAGGGTGGCCGAAATGTTAGCGCGCTTGCTGGCTGTATCCCGCCGGTGTCTATTGAACGGAGTGGTTCGGTTCGGTTCGGAGTCCACTTTACTAAAAAAAACTGTAGATCCCGTCATTAGAAGCTCACCAGCTCGTTTAGGACATTAAGATGAGTGTAAAGGGACAGCTATAATAATAGATGGCAGTAATGTTTTTTTTTTAAGAGAAGGAAGTTCAAACTAGGGATGTCAATCCGCTCGGCTCGAGCGGCGAGTCTAACGCTCGAATCGAGTCGTCGCTCGAGCTCGACTCACTGTAACCGAGTCGCAGTGTGAGTCTCTCTGAGCAGCGACTCGGCTCGACTCGAGCACATAGTGAACTACGACTGGACTCGAGCAGTTCTAAGTACCAACTCAACTCGACTCAACTCGAGCACTTCTAAGTACCGACTGAACTCGACTCTAGCAGTTGTGACCACTGACTCAAGTCGAGCGAGTCGTTAACATCCCTAGTTCAAACCCATTTCAAGGTGTCGATCCGTGCCGATTTTGGATACTATACGTCTTTGAAAGGTTAGGTTAGGTTTATTAACGAGTTGGAATTTATTTTAAGGAATGGAATGAAATGGACTTGATGATGAAATGGAATCAAGTGGGAGGAAACGAAGCAAGTGGGAGGAAACGAAGAAAATCCACGCACACGGTGTTTGTCCACCACAAAGCCCACATGCCACGAGCAGGGTTTGAACCGACGAACCCAAGCGCCAGAGGTGAGCGCTCTACCAACTGAGCCACCGTGGCCCCAGCTTTATTAACGAGTTTGGATGTTTATTGTAACAATAAAGCAATTTTATCTGTGAAGAAATGATAAAATAATAAAAAAAGTCGGCACGGATCGACATCTTAAAAGGGTTTTAAACTTCCTTCTCTGAAGGTTGAATTCTCTAACATGCAATTTATGGAAACAGCAGAGAAAATAATAATAAAAAAATGCATTATATATATATGAAAACAGTGCTGTCATCTATTGTTGCTGCTGTAAATTTACACTCATCTTAATAACAATTTAGTCAACCATATTGATAGAAAATGGTGAACTGAGGCATGGTATGACCAATATATTGAAGATTCATATTAACTCTTTATCGAAGACTGATTCGGTATTACTTTATTGTACACTACAGTACCACTTAGCAAAGTTAGAAACATATTTTCTACTAATGTGAGTGCACACTTTTCAACTATGAATTAGGTAACTACATAAGTTCGAGCGCTTTCGCGACCATAGGTGTTCAATACCATGTAGGTGGCTCTCGTGAGGGCAGATAACATCCTCACCACTTGAGGATGAAGGTGATGGGTAAGATACAACGTGAAGATGCGTGAGGGTGAACGCGAAGCGAATACGTGAGAATCAGGTTGCGTGAAGGGGGAGTGTTAAGCGAAAATGTGTACTTGACAATGAGGGTGAGGGCGATATTAAAACGTGATGGGGATGATTGGTGTATAAGGGTGGGGCCAAAGTGACAATGTGAAGAGTGAGGGCAAAGGCGAGGCAAAGACGTCAGGGTAAGGACGAAATTGAAACATGAACATGAGAGTGTAGTTTGACGAAAATAAACATTTTTGCTGAAACCACATCCGTTCTATACAGTAGCACAAACTTCCCCGTGAAATTCAGTTTCTGGCAACAAAAGAGGCCATGTCAATTGTCATTAATTCTGTTAATTAATATTTGACCATGTCTCTAACACATTTGCTCCTGCCAGGACCGGGAAAAGACTAGTCAGATTCCGGCGTCAGTTACTATCGTGCGAGCATCACATAACGAAGAAAATCACGTCAATAAATTGATGAAATCCCCAACAGAAAACCCACTACAATGCTCATTACCTTCAAAACAGTGAACAAAACTCGTAAATTTATACTATAACCTTACTTGTAATGCTTTTCTTAATAGCTGAATTTGTACAGTGGTGGACAAAAGTGTAGGAACGAAGCGAGTTTTGCCTTAAACATGACTACAATTGTGTCTGTACTACATTTAACAAAATATAAATTGTAGCACAAATTTATTTCGCTTCAATAATAATAATTTTAGCTGGCAAATAAAATTTAAATATAATTTATTAAGGAAACCATGATTTTTATAGCCGGACAATAGTATTGGAACACCGTCAACTCAGGTAATTCAAAACCTTGTAAGAGTCCTTTTTCTCCACGTAATTTTTCAAACTTTCTGTGGCATTGTGGCATATTTCTTACATCAATTCTGAACCTATTTAGGGTCAGTTCTACGTACAATCGACGGATAAGCTTCTGGCCAGTGCTATGTTGAGGCCAAGTCTCATTTTGCGCACTCTCATTGGCCAAAATATGACTTGGCCTCAACATAGCACTGGCCAGAAGCTTAGCCGTCGATTGTAGAACTGATCCTTAGTCCATTTTTTCATAAATATATCCTTCAGTACTGTTCCGGTTCTGATTTAATGCTGTCTGGCCCTGTTTTCGGGTTAATTCCATCCATTCTCGATGGATTTAAATGGAAACTCTGAGGTAGTTTCTTCGAAGTGTGAGATATGTTTCATAGAATCCACTGTGGAACAATTTCTGCACTGTGTCTCGGGTCATTGTCTTGTTGGAAATCAAAGTTATATTTCCTAAAACTAATATCTCAGCACTTTCTTTAAGATTTTCCTGCAAAATGCATTTACAACCAAACCTACTCATTGTGTATTCAATAAATACAAGTTCCATACACCAGAAGAAATTAATTATATAACCCCACACCTTTGTGCACCTGCTTCTCCATATTTGAAACTCAATATCCTGTTTTCAGGGTCCCATTCTGGGTTGTGCCTTCTCCATACTAGTATTCGGCACCGAGCCGCCGTAGCTCAGTGATAGAGCATTGGCGTAGCATTCGGATCGGTCCCAGTGGCCGATCATCCTGACTGAGGGTTTTCCAGGGTTTTCCTCAGTCACACCAGGTAAATGCCGGGCCCTGGTCGACACCTTTCCGAATCCTTTTCCATCTTCTATCCCGGCCTGAGTCTGAGCTTATAAATAAAATTCAAAACTAGTATAATTTGATCATCATCATGTTATATATTCGATGTTGCTCTCATCTCAACCAGAAATCATCACTGTTTACAAAATACATTTGCAAATTGATAACGTTATTTTCTGATTTGTTTCACTCGTGAATGATTTCCCTCTTGTCAGATAACACTAAAGGAAAATCAGAACATAACTGAAGGAGATCCTTATGGGGGGAAAAAATGGGCTGAATATGTTCAGGATTGATTAAGAAATACGTAGTTCAGTGCCAAAGAAATGTTGAAAAATTACATGAAGAGAAAGATCTTTGAATTTCTTTTTGAATTTTATTTTAAGACCTTTAGGCAACTATGGCTCAGGCCGTATGGATGATGATGGGATGAATTGGTGGAATGAAGAAAGTGGGAGGAAACGGGAGAACCCCGAGAAAACTCACGCACACGGTGTTTGTCCACCATGAGGAGGAATCGATCCGACGATCCCTAGCACCGGAGGTGAGCGCTCTACCAACTGAGCCACCGTGGCCCCCAAAAGGAAAAACTCTTTCAAGGTTTTGAATTATCTGATTTGACGGTGTTCCAATACTTTTGTCCGGCTATAAAATCATTGTTTCCTTTATAAATCCATTATAAATTACATTTAAGTTTTTAAGTGAAAAACATTTGTGTTACAATTTATATTTTGTTAAAATTTAAAATAGACACAATTGTAGCCATTTTTAAGGCCCAAAAAAAATATCTTTGTGCGAATACTTTTGTACGCCACTGTATATAGTCAACTCATTTTATGACATTCTTTTCACCAAACTTTCAATTAATGAATTGACCATGTAACTTTTGTAACAGTGGAAGAAAGGGTTCTGAGAAATTTCTTTTCATAGTTAATATCCTTTTCTGTGACACCATATGTGTATAAATCAAAGGAATTTCACTGAGTTACGTAGCAATCACTCAACTACTTTTCTCCCATCTAGCCCAGTGTTGCCAACTTTATAGTTTTTTTAGTACTGATTTAGCTACAAACGAAACGCTGTTTCACTTTGTAGATCTTAAGTCACGAAACTGATGACATGTCTGCATTGATAAGATTGGATATTATTAAATACTCTAGAAAAATTACTGGCATATTTTCAATTGAGTGCATTTGGAAACACTGTTCTTACCTTCGTTCATGATCAAGGTCATACGTTCTCTGTTGACTGTGACCTAGTTTTTTTCCTCTCTGGGTGAGTGAAGTTCCGTTTCCTCGCAGTAGAAGAAGAAGCGCTTACTCATCCATGAATGAACGCGTGCCGTTATGTTCCAGCTCAGACGAAAGAACTAACACTTTCGATACATGTTCCCTGTGTTTCAGAACATAAAAATAGGGATAAAAAACACACACACGTTATGTCAGAATTGCCGTAACCAAATGTTATCATCAACCACAAGCTTACCTTCACCTTTTACATATCGAAGTTTGTCTAATTAATATTTTTTACTTGTGCGCTTACATTTCTTGGCTCAGTATAAGGTAAACGTACCAGTTACTGGCACTTTAAGACCACTGCTGTTTTGAAACTTGTGAAGTACAGATTTATTACTGCTTAATTTTTCTCTTAATGGCTTACAGTAAACTCTTAGATCTTTCCCAAAATTAATTGTACAGTGAAACTATCAAAATACCTATCAGCATGGTTTCCTCCGTGTCAGGTCAACTGAAGCGAACCTTTGCCTCATTACTGATTACATAACATCAACCTTAGACCAGGACCAGCAAGTGGACGTAATATACACAGACTTCGCTAAGGCATTTGATACAGTAAATCACAGAATTATCATGGAAAAAACTTAGGCAATTCCACTTTTCCCCAGGTCTGGTTAAGTTATTTGAGTCTTATTTAAATGATCGTAAACAATATGTTGTTTACAAAGGTGGAATATCACAAGAATATCCTGTATCTTCGGGAGTGCCTCAAGGGTCGAATCTACGACCCCTATTATTTTTATTGTTCATTAATGATCTCCCTGCATGTATCAACACACCTAACAAACTTTTATTCGCTGACGACCTAAAAATTGACTCAACTATCAACTCATTGAACGATTGTGAAAATCTACAACTTGACATAAACGAAATAGTCAAATAATGTAACAATAACTCACATGAAATTAATGTCAACAAATGTAATGTAATGTCATTTACAAGATGTCAGACAGCCGTGCATTTCAAATATAATATTAATAACACGCCTCTACAATACCCCAAAACTATAAAGGATCTATTAAGGTATAATATTTGATTCCAAATTGCTTTTTGATGTTCATGTAGACAAGGTTGTTAATGAAGCGTATAGAAATCTGGGATTAATAATAAGAATGGGAAAGGATTTCAGGAAGGCTGAAACTCTCATGCGCCTATTTCAAACATATGTAAGATCAAAAATTGAATACGCTACCATTATTATTGAATTCAAGTACTGCACATAGCTCAGAGAAGCTGGAAAAATTCCAAGCAAAATTCCAAAGATTCCTGGTATTCAAAGAAACAGGCGTTTATCCGAGAACTGATAGCCAAAGAATATTAAACACAAACTTTAACATGATGAGTCTTGGGAACAGACGTACTCTTCATGAAATTATTTTTCTTTACAAAGTGTTTACAAATAGAATAGATTGCATCAATCTGCTCTCAAACTTTCAGATACATGTCCCATCAACCAAAACCAGAACAAAAAACTCAGGATTCTTTTATTATCAAAAACCGCGAGCAAATGTTATGCAAAAGTCACCAACTTGGAGAATGAGCGCAACCTATAATGACATAACTAAAAGAGCTGAGGAAATTGATTTTCATAACGTGAATCTTAAAGAAATTCATAACATTGTAAAAAAAAAAAAAAAAAAAAAAAAAAAACTTCTGTAAGCAGATTGTACTCCCAGTGGTGACAATAATTTAAAATATGGAACATTGTAATTAGGTTCTGCTGTTGTGTTCTAAACTAAATAAATAAAATACAGTATTTGTAATTTCTTTTAGTTTTGTTTCTTCCAAACAGCAACATGACCTATTCCTTGGCACCCTTTGATTGGCCCCCTACATGCTCAGTTATTAGCAATTACGTTCTCGATAATATTTCGAGACCTGAAGACGTGTACAAACAAGTTATTGGCCCTGCTGATCTCAGTAGTTGGCACCCCTACCAAATATTTGTTCCTGTGAAGCAACGTCATACCTGAGAATACTAGCCATCGTATTATTTTGTCTTAAAGGTCAGAATGGTTGTGCTAGAAATCTGAAACTTTTACTTTAAAGAAAAAAAATGTTAATTATTTGTCCCCATGCAAAATAAACGGGCACTATGGAAATATGACATACCAATTATTGGCACCCCTCTAGTAGCAATAACTATTTTTGCATAATTTATATATTTAAATAATGATACACGTTAAGGGGTCTCTAAACATCAGTTTAGTTGTTTAAGAAGGGAAATCCTATAGGTAAACCCTTTCAGTAAAGTTTAACATAAGATCTTCAATTGTTTTTTTTTTCCTGGGGTGCGGATTGATAGTAATATTGCAATAAAAAATCTTTGTAGTCTAAATTGTTAGTCGATGATGACCAGGGATTCCGCCAGGATATCCAGTTTGGGGGAGGTATAAAGTCAACATTGGGAGGGTGTAAGTGGAGTTTTGCACGGTTTCTTTCAATTTTTTACCATAAAATATCAAAGTTGCGGGGTGGGGTGCTCTACAGCATTTGGAGGGGAGACATCCCTCAACAGGGGGGGCTGGCGAAATCACTGATGATGACTCATGAGTAAGAACAGAAAGACGGAGCGGGCGAAGAGCGTCGGCTACGCATTTAGGAGGTCCTGGGTTCGATATCAAGAAGCGCGTATCTTGACTGAGGGTTTTTCCAGGACTTTTCCTGTCACACCACGGAAATACCTGGGTGCTACCTGAAACTTAGGCCCTGGTCGACTCCTTCTAGCACCTATCATATCACGGCCTGAACCATAAAAGCCTGAAGATCACCAGTTACCCTCCGTAATCGTATGGAATAATAACAGAAATGGCAAACAAGGCGTATTAAGTAACTAAACTAACGAACTCTATGGCTTACGAAACTCACAAGTTCATCGCCACAGTAACAATCATTCGCCATTGTATTCTATCCTGGGAAAGATCAAGCCAGATCAACACGGCGTACATTAGCATGAATTCACATTACACTTTATGATTTTTTTTTTTCATTTTAACTAGTGAAATATGGACTTATAATACAAACACATGCTACTCTTGACAGCGTATTAAACTCGGCCTGAGGCCTCAATCACAAAAGACGATAAATACATTCAAATTCGTATCAAATTGTGGAAGTCCGGTAAAGAAACACAATAGGTATATAAACCGGAAAATAATCCAAAAATTTCAATAGCATTTCTTTAGTCTGCTTTGATTTAAGTCCTTTTAAGAGTTATTAGATTCCAACTCAGTTATTTAGAGTTAATCCGGAAATGCTATACCTCAAGTCCAAACTTATTCCGATATTTCGGCTCTAGAACACCGTATTCACAAATTTGAGTAGAAAATCAAAATTGCCCTTATTTAAATTCTCTCACAAAAACTATCCAATTTTAGTCTGTATTAATCCTCAGAAGGATCCCTTTTTCAGTCAGCTCCACACTTCCTATCCCGAGATCCTATGACCTTTCAATAATAATCAATCTATTTCAAGAAAAATTCCAATCTCACAAATACACAAGATTTCCAATATAATCACACACAAAACTTCAACTAATTAACACCATCAATCCCTCAGCTTACACAACAGCACTTCCCTGGAATTAAATCTGATCTAACTCGCCCTCGCTTGCTTGGCATTACGCACAGCGCAAACTCAACATAAAAAACAACACCTAACTTATTCAAAGCAATCCCAATCTACCGCGAATCACTTATCAAACTCCGTTTTTTCAAACAGATTCAACTACAGAACCCAAAGCCTTCCTTCACTTCCTTGGCATACTCCTAAATAACGAAGCACTCTAAGCTGAGTCAAAGTGAAGTATTCCTTCTCTCTACTTTCCAGATACGCAACTCGCGCTGACAAGCAAACATCATACACATACTATATAATTAACATACTGGTAAAACTTTAATCTAGAGCAGTGGTTCTTAAACTTTTATGAATCACGGCCCCCTTTACGAATCTGATGAAAGGTATGCACACCCTCTCCCCAAAAATATTATCATGAATAGAATTTTAGATACAACGTAAATATGTAGAGGGAAGCAACTGACCAGAATACTGTTTGGCTCCAATGAAACTTTCATCCTCCTTACTACCAAGAGCGTCGGCAAGAGGGGGAAAGGTGTAACTTGCCCCCCTATCTTCCCTGGACTTCAATCTTTATATCTTTTGCTATATGCTTTAAGCTTTCCACTGTATACATTTCATAACTGGTAGTTGGGATACTGCCGTTAAATTTCCTTATTTATTGGTATTACCATCTCCATTTTAATCTATGTAATCACAAAATTCATAGCCACAAAACGAGCTTTGTAAAAATATCGAAAGTGAAAACACGAATGGCATTACTGAACTATTACGAACTTGTCTTTCTTTGAACTTTCTCTATTTTGATACAGTTCACTTCAGTTCTTCTAGGAAGCAGCTAAAAAAGCGAAAGAAGTCTCTCTCTCTCTCACACACACACACACACATACACACACACAGACAGACACGTATAAACTTACAAAGTTTATACAGCCCGAACAAGCCAATAGTAATATACACATTCTTTTAAAGTACTAATTTGGGGTTCTGATCTTAAGATACATTGGTATTTACACCTAATTCTATTTTTAAAAAATACTGAACAATCCATAAACAATACTGACATTTTGAAACGTAACCCATTTAACACTTTTTAGCACTGATGAAATGAACTGTTTCAGATTTTGACGTTAATTCTTTTAGTCGACATAGTAAAAGACCGTAACTCAGAACATAGCCCAGGATTTGAAATTTTCCATCAATAACAAGTATCTTCAAATTATGGAATAGCAGATTTGATAGATATTTTTAAGGGTTATCTAACCAACTTTCTAAAATAACATTTTGATTGTCATTTGATCATTATTTATAAATATATTAGAAATGAAACTTAATTAGCAAGGGCTATTAAAACAAATCTGAATTTAAAGTTTTATAGACGCTTAGGCAACTTTGGTCAAGGCGAATGAATGATGGAAGAATTAGTGGAATGAAGAAAGTGGGAGAACTCCGAAAATACCTACGCACACGGTATTTTTATCACCACAAAACCACATGGTACGAGTCGGGATCGAACCGAGGATCCCAAATACCAAAGATGAGCGCGCTTTATCGCTAAGCCACCGCGCACAAAACGAATCTGAAGTGGTACATCCAGTAAGAAATTCAAATCCTACCTGGTTGATGGCACTATCAGTCTGAGCTGTGGGGGCACACCTCCCCCGTTTTGTCAAAATTTCCCTTACTTTGTTTTCTTGAAATTCATTGAAGATATACTTAATTCATAATTGCAAATAATTTGTCATTATGAGAGTTTCTGTAACTGATTTGTGAACTCATGACGGTGTCAATTCAGCAAAAATCGCACCCGACGCAATCTAAAGTAATGCCAAGAAAAAAAAAATACGTATGTGATTTAAATCATTATATATTATCCTTTTACCAACGGATAATCTTATCTCTAAGTACTTTTCACAGTCCTCCAAAAGACATCTTAAGACTAACAACTACCTAGTTATCCCGTAAGTAATGTCGCATGTGCGATAACCGCTACAATGACGCCATCTCACGAGCGAATAGTGAAGTAGACTGCACATGCCATAGCTGAGTCATAGAGGGCACTTATAGGATTGCTGTATTTTCAAAAGTGGAAATCCGGGACGCTATCAATTTACGAGAATCTTTTAAATGTGCAAAGTGAATAAAAAGATTAAAACAATTTAATTAACTCCCTGTTACGTTAAAAACTACGTCAATTTTATGTCCAACACTGCACCTAAATAATCACAATGGCGTCTACTTTTCTAAAATTGCATAAAATATTCCCTGGTCGAAGGAGTAACGGAAACACGTGGCCATTGTTGCGTAAGAGGAAGGAAAAATTAAAGAAATCTTTAATCAATAATACAAAAAAATAATTTTCCCAACTTAAAAGTTCTAATTTTGTGGAAACTTTATTAAAGAAAGTATAATTTTCTGCTTGGTATTGTTATGGTCAGCGGAAAATTACATAGAAATTTATTCAGTGGTTCAAATGAGTCTGAAGCAGGAGGATGATGGAAACAAAGAGTAATACCAACAACGATAACCATTGGGCAAAAGCGCTTTCTCCTGTCCCAATGAAACAGATGTTTCGTTTCTATTATAAAGGTAGCTGAATCGTGAACTTGACTTAAATCTACATTCTATGTACTGAAGCTTTTTAAACCTTTCTTTTTAAGTTGCCGTACTCATCAATTTTTCGTAATAATTTTTTCCTTTATTACTTCCACGTTAAAACCCGGGACATTTGTTCGTCCCGAGAATTATTTTCGGAACACCGGGACGCAGATTTCGAATTCGGTACTGTCCCGGTTTCCGGGACAAATAGCAACTATACCTTGTAAGGAAATGTGTTATTCTCGATGGATTTTTTTTTTTTTTAAATATAAATAAAGTTAGTTCGTTCTTTGCTGAAGATGCCTTCGGAAGAAAGGTGAAAAGTACTTAATAAGAAAATTGTTTGTTGATAAAACGAAGATTATATAGAATTATTTAAATTAGGTACTCTGTTGGCGTTGAAAAGTGTCGTTATTTCATTCCAAGTAGTTTGATTGGTTTTTCACAACAGTTACACTCGCAGTGAATGTAAATGTTATTTCTTATTTTCTTATCCTCCCGGACCCGCTAATACACTTTCATGGACCACTAGGGGTTCCTGGACTCCAGATTAAGAACCCCTGAACTAGAGCATAATAAAGAATATTTTTCTGTGCCGATTTTCCAGAACATAAACGTTATTTAGTATATTATTATTATTATTTGCTTTGTCCTCTGTGGGTGAATGGTAACACCTGCTCCCCTAGGTTCGATTGCCAGTGGGGAGAAGTGTTTCGGAGTCCACTTTGAGTTTTAAAGCCGGTCGAGTGGCCGTCCGGTCTGCGGTGGTAGGCCAGCGTCTCGAAAGTCCCTGGTTGGAGTCCCAGCAGAGGCATGGGTGTGGATTTTAATAGCTAGGGGGGAAATCGTGATGGGACGAAGTCCAAAGTTACTAGACTGGCCCATATAAAAATAAAGTTTAATAAAGTTTTTTTTTTTTAACTTTAGATCCTGTTCCCAGGATGTTATTATGTGTTGGCTCCATCCAGTATTCTGCCAGACCACCCTGTAGAGGTTGTCATCTCCCCCAACCCTATCAGCAAGACACGTCGGATCGACATTGGCCCAACCGCGTAACAGTTGGGCCACCGTTGGCCCAGTGCCGGCCCGACGAGTCTTGTTGAAAGGGACCCCTCCAACTTAAAAAAAATTGTGGTAAAAAATTGACAGAAAACCGTGCAAAACTCTACTTACACCCTCCCGATTTTGACTTTACACCCCCTAAACTGAAAGCCCCGGCGCAATCCCTGGTTCCACCACACCCACTTTCGCATTAAGTGCTCGAGTTTTTATTAGATTGAAGTAAATATAACAACTTACTCTTTTAACACTTGTAGTTCTGGTCCCATTATGTCAAACTGTTTATTGATGATATGTAAAATTATTAATTATAATATCGAACTTATACAATCATGTACCAGACAGCAATTATATTCCATTGCTATCGGAATCTCATTTGTTGATCTTATGTGCATTAATAGAAAGCTCAAGCTCGTCGTTCTCATCAGCTACGTCATTAGAATTGAGAGGCGGTTGGAGTCACCGCCGTGTTGTCGTTGCTGCTACGGGAGTCATTTGCAAATAGATTGGCCTTTTGATGTCCTCAAGTTGTAAGTGGAAAAACTTTATTCTTTCCTTTTTGTATTGATATTAGGATAAGCATGTACGAATATGTACAAGTGTACGTGGAATTTTTGTATTTATACTGTAATAAGTTAATATATTTTTAACGTTTCCAACGATAGAAATGTCATTCTTCTGGCTGTCCCAACATCCAAACGTTAAGAACATGGGTTTGTTAAGCCGGTTTCGTGTTCCAGCGTCCTTTCTTTAAACAACGGAGGGGTAAAACAATATTTGATCATGATTTTCATGCCATGGTCTTTTGCTATGTTTTCTAGCCATTCTCCTGGGAAAATTATCATTATTTTGAAAACTCCTCTCATTTACATTTACGATATGAGGTTATTTTTTCGATTTTTTAGATGCTCATATCTTCATTTAGGTCTGTCCATGGATGTAAATACGGTAGACGGATCGATTTTCCCAATACAATTAAGCTGGGTCAACTTGACGCCGATTTTCGATTAATCTTGGCTGGTGAATTGGGATTTACTTGCGTCTTATTAGTTGGCCTATGAGTGGGCGTGTGGAAGCAAAGAATGAAGGAAGATCTTGCTAAGGAAGAGAGGAGGAAGATTGGAAAAGTTTAAATATGGTATTATACGGAACGTGATGTTCAGGTTTTTTTCTTATCAATTACACCTGCTAGGTACTCATGGATTGTGCTGGCTTCAATTTCGGGTCGCTAGAAGTAGATCCGTCTCCCGTATTTATCCATGAGGTCTGTCAACTGGCAACACTACTCAAACTGCTTCTTGCGAGGCCATTTTGTGTCCAGTTCGGGTATTAATGTAGCAACGTCGTGCTGTGTTCGATTTTCAGTCATTCTACTGGTCCTTTTATATTTTAATCTTCTTAGCTTCTGCTAGTCTTAAAATAGATTTATACAGAATAATC
Organism: Lepisma saccharinum; assembly: GCA_022664845.1. Classification (NCBI taxonomy): domain Eukaryota; kingdom Metazoa; phylum Arthropoda; class Insecta; order Zygentoma; family Lepismatidae; genus Lepisma; species Lepisma saccharinum. The sequence goes on from JAGDQP010000344.1 coordinate 153,273, forward strand.
ACTTTATTCGCTATTAATGCTATGTTATGTGTGTGATTATAATGAAAGAGGAGTCAAATGTCATTCTCCTGGCTAGAGTCAATTGTATAAATGCAATTGCTGCTTTTAGTAATTATATAGATATTTCATTTTATGAACTCCTATAACTTTGTAATTATGTTTTACTTTAACTGTTATGAAGTTGAATGTTGTCTGTTTATGCTTTAGACCTTTATAATTTTTCAAAACATAATTAGCAATCTCCTGGAATTTGCGACATTCTCCTTTCTGAAGAAAATGTTAAAAAATTAGGGGGAAAAAAACTTGAACGCAACCGGAATTGGCAAACTCTGTTCCTATACCTGGCAATCTATTTGTAAACTATCCGCGTAAATAATGATGCTGTTTATAAGTTGAAATACCAGTTGTTCTGAAATATTTCGAACTCAGTTTTGCCAATTTTTAAACAATCTTTAGTATGATGTCTTTCTTCAAAGAGATATAAAACAAGCAAGTACTATCTGTTTGCCGTAAATTGGCCCGGAGACTACAGATATCCTTACCGCGTCCCATTGCCATCTTCCTTATAGTAATAATAACAAATATAAACATGCTTCTAGTCTAGTGATTACGGAGGCTTGAAATCAGCAGTCGGTAGACACAGAGAATAGCGCAGTGATTCCGCCAGACCCCTTTGGTGGTGATGTAACCACCAAATTCTCGAGAGCACCCCCTCAAGTTAAACATTTTTACGGTCAAAAATCGATAAAAACCCGTGCAAAACTCAACTTACACACCCTTCTAATTTTGACTGTATATCCCCCAAACTGAAAATCCTGGCGGAATCCCTGAATTAGAGTCTTGTTGCTCACCATCCTGGCTGAGAAATGCCAGGATTCTCCCTTAGTTTCAACAGGCGAATGGCGGTATAATACTTAGACTACTCTGACTGCCACCTTCATCTTCCGTCATTCCAAAAGAGTATTCGCCCGGGGACCTATTCTCTTTAGGTCCTAGCTGTCTGTCTAATTCATACATGGAAGTTAAATATAATAAAACCATACCAAGAAATGCATTCGGTTAAAAAGGCACTCGCTAAGAAGAAGAATCATTTCTGCGGAGCAATGAATAAAGAGCTGAGGGAAAGTTCGAGTCTTGTAGGGAGTATTGTTATATGGAGCCGAAACATGGACTTTAAGAATGGAACTTGGAGAAGTATGGAAAAGGAGGAGAATAAAAAAGATCAGTTTGACTCAATATATATGCAACAAGAAAGTGTTGAAGAGATTAGGTAAGGAAAAGAAGCTGCTTAGAACATCAGTTAGGCAGATATTGTATATATAGGGGGGGGGGATACAATTAAATGTATGGTTCGTTAAAAGAAGAGGGAGAAGAAGAACACAGTACTAAGCAAGAAGACAAAGAAAGACAAAAAAGGTCAAGATCGGGATAACTGGAGAGAGCGTCCGCCATCTTGGTATGACCTTTCCATTGATTTACATGGGAATCGTTTTACTCGGATTTACAAAAAATGCGATAAATCGGACTGTAACAATTACCGCGTAATCTCGTTACTTCCAACCTGTTACAAGGTATTAAGTAATATTCTGTTAACACGCCTAAGTGTATACGTAGATGACATAATTGGAGATCACCAATGTGGATTTAGAAGAAATAGATCCACGTTGGACCAGATTTTCGCCTTGAGACAAATTTAGGAGAAGAAATGGGAATACAATGGGACGGTTCATCAGCTATTCATTGATTTTAAGAAAGCATATGATTCTATCAAAAGGGAAAAGTTATACAGTATCTTGATACGATTTAGATTTCCGAAAAGATTCGTTCAACTAGTGAAGATGTGTCTGAGCGACCCCATAAGCAGACTACGGATATGTAATAATAATTATACCAGATAGTTTCAAGGTTCGCAACGGATTGAAACAAGGCGATGCCTTGTCACCACTACTGTTTAATTTTGCGTTAGAATATGCGATTTTAAAAATTATAGGACTATCATTGAATGGTTTGAATCAACTGCTTGTATACGCGGATGATGTAGATTTAATAGAGAACGATATAGATGAAGTACAAAGCAACACCGATGTCTTAGTAGAAGCGTTCTATGAGATGGGTCTACAGGTAAACATAGATAAAACAAAATACATGATAACAAGCCGAAACACAGGGAATGAAGGAAATAAAAACATAAGGATTAGGGATGAGGTCATAGCGAAAGTAAACAAATTTAAATATATATTTTGGAGCATACGTAACAAGCAAAAATGAAGTCATGGAAGAAATAAAAATATGCTTAGTATCGGGGAACGCATGTTTCTATTCAATCCAAAACCTTCTAACATCGCGATTAATATCAAGGAAATTGAAATTGAAAATATATAAAACGGTTATTCTGGTTGTGAAATTTGGAGTACTACCCTAGCAGACGAACATAAATTACGTGTGTTAGAAAATAAGGTTTTGCAAGAGATATACGGGCCGAAACGCGACGAGATGACTGGAGAGTAGAGGAAACTGCATAAAGAACAACTCCACGGACTGTACGATTCACCAGATGTTGTAAAAATAATGAATTTGCGACGACTAAGGTGGGCAGGCCATGTAGCTCGCATGGGGGAAAAACGGAGATTATATTATATCCTGGTTGGAAGGCCGGATGGAAGGAGACCATTGGGAAGACCGAGACGTCGTTGGGAGGACAATATTAGAAGAGATCTTCGAGAAGTAGGTGTTCGTGATGAGAACTGGCTTGATGTTGCCCAGGATAGAATCCAATGACGAACGTTTGTTACTGCGGCGATGTACTCGCGAGTTCTATAAGCCATAGAGTGAGTGAGTGAGTGTGTCTCTTAGAAGTAGGATATGCAAGTTCCGCTTTCACGAAATTTGCCTTGGTGGTTCTTTGACTCTTGTAGATTTTGGTTTGTGAAGTTTCTTCAAATATATGAGTATAATATATTATTAATAGTTTACCATATAAATAACAATATGTCAACGGGACATTATACTGTTTGTGTGTAAAATATTGCATTTCTATAAAACCGCATGAGTCAAAGAAAACATGACGAAACACTAGGCGAAAACAGAAACTAAAAATTACTCTCCTGGGAGACATAAGACCAGTAAAACAATTCCCATGTAAATCAATGGAAAGGTCATACCAAGATGGCGGGAATGAACTACATCGTTAATGTAAAGTTCCTTCTGCTTATAGAGAACAATAATGAATGATGATAATGGTAATGATAATGATGGCAGTGGTAGTGATGATGATAAATGGAAACATTCTGTCCGATGATCGAGTCGAGGACGATGCATATCAGTACTTAAAATCAAACTAAGATCAAAACAGCCTCAAATGTTGTATGCCCATGTATTTATTTCTTTACGTTATGTATTTATTAACAGCTTGACAAGCCAATATAGCACGGTTAAGAATACATTAAAATACAGAAAAGTCATATACTGAATTAGACCAGAGTGTCCTTGGAACTCCTGGGGACGTTGGGAAGGTAAAGGCGTTCGGGCGTGGGACTGACCACCCCAACTCACTTCACACCCTAGGTCGAAAATACGTGAAGCGCTACCCCCAACATTCCGCATGCGCCGTTCACGGTGTATGCGTATCGTACAGGGGATAGCTTTATCTTTTTCACAGTGTAAAAGGATACACAGCTATAGGCCTAAAATAAAATATGATTATAATATAAAAAATATAATTGAAAGCAAGGAATGAAAGAAACACACAGCACTGCCTTAATATAAGTTAATGAATATAATACAAAGTAAAAGTAGCCTTAACAATTTAACTTATTGTAATTCTTTATAATGCTAGGTAGAATGACCATAGTTTTTCGTTTTGATTCGAGAAATTTGAGATTTCTAGTATAATTCGTGGGTATTTATATTCCAATATTTTCGAGTACATATCTGCTACTAATTTTTAACCTCTAAAAGATTGTCTATAAAAAATCTTTGTATGCAATTTCTCTTTTTTTTTGTACATAGAAAGATTCTAGGTGGTAAACCGCACACAAATAGTTATAATCATGGGTATAAAAATATTTTCTAGTTTTATGACAGGATTATAATGAAATATTTTTGTAGCGTTTTTTTTTTATTATATTTGGTGGGGGGAAGAGTGCCATATGGTTATCGCAATCTGTAGCCTAACTCTCAGCAATATATTGTACAACATTACAAATTATTTTATTAACTCTGGAAATTGGCGACTCGTGAATTCGCGAAAAAAAAAAGATGTGCAAAAAGTAATAAGAAATGTTTTTATGCTATCTAGAATATATGAAATCTGTGAATTCCTCCTATTCGAGAATTACTAGCGAACAGGGATTCCACTAGGATTTTCAGTTTCGGGGTGTAAAGTCAAAATTAAGTGGAGTTTCGCACGGTTTCTATGAATTTCTGACCTTAAATAAAATATTTGGAGGGTGACATCCCTCACAAGAAGGGGTTGTCTGACAGAATGACTGCTCGCGAATGCTTTCTAAGCAGCTGTCTGAACTTAACAAACATCTTTATGAGTATGTATCCATGTTGGAGAGAATTTTTGAAGAAAATGTAAGTAGAAAAGCGCCCAAAATAAATATAGTGGCAATTACTTAAGAAATATTACTTGTTACTGTTTTACTTCCATTCATAAATTTTCCAATTTCACTTAAAACTTCACCCAAGAATTTAGAACGTCAATTCAAGAATGTTGGCGTTAGCACTGAAGAATTTTAGTGAGTTGCACTCCAGAATTAAGCTAATGCCTACTTAAGATTTTCCAGCGTCTCTATCCATGGGCTAAAAATATCTCCAATATTGATTTTGTAATACGTTATGAGTGCACTCATGTGCTGGTTGAAACGTGCATTTTCTTCAGAAATGACAGCAAGGACCTGAACAGTCAGAATCTTACTGATTATATACACTGTAAAAATAGTTGTGTTAATTCAACACAATGCGGTGTCCCAGCGTGACTATCACTTTTGTGTGTTAAATCAACACAACACACGGTGTTGATTTCGGTACTTTGAAAAAAAAAAGTTACGGATGCAGCGACATTTGAACATCGGTTGTTCAGTTAGAAGTCGAGCGTCTTACCGACTTGGCTAAATCGTCAGACAGAAAAGGTACTAGATGCAAACGATATTTCCTGAACAACATTTGAATTAAACGACTACACTATAGATTCAAACAGTGTATTGGATCAAATATATGTTGCTGAGCCCCCAAAACAAACTAAGTTACTTGCACGACTTATCCTATGGCTTAATCACTTCCTATTTGTCAATTGAGAACCAGAATTCCCATTCATTGAGAGTATTCCATTTCTATGAAAGCAAGCAAGATGGCGACAGCGAAACACTTGAGCAGCATTACTGCTTTCTTATCGTAACAACATGTCAAATGCTGCGCTTGCTTTCATAGAAATGGAACATATTCTCAATGACTGGGGATTGTGATCCCTAATTGAACGATGGAAAAGTGATTGAATCATGGCATAAGTCGTGAGAGTAACTTTCTTTGTGTTTGGTGTTCAGCAACATTTTTTTAGCCTTTATATTGTTTCAATCTAGTGCTTTTTTTCGGTCTGACAATTTAGCGAAGTCAGTAAGGCGCTCGGCTTCTAACTGAGCAACCCATGTGCAAATCTAGCTGCAGCCGTAACTTTTTTTCTCCCACTACCGAAATCAACACCGTGTGTTGTGTTGATTTAACACACAAAAGTGGTAGTCACTCTGGGACACCGCATTGTGTTGAATTAACACAGCCAGTTTTTACTGTGTAATTAGTTTTATGGGTGAAAGTGATATGGTTAGTTTTATTAACATTTATTAATATTACACCTTCTTGCGATCTCATCGATATCCTTTTTCATTTTTAATACATCCTGATATAATTTTGAATAGATCCGAACAGTTTGAGATCATCAACGTATAACAAGGCTGAAAGCATATTTTACTTTTGTTGCTTATGTCAGTTATGTATAAGTTGAACGATAATGGTTCCAGAGGAGATCCTTGTGCAATGCCATTACGACTAGTGGCTGTTGAACACAGGGCTTCATCAATTTTGAGCTGGAGAGCCCTATTTAATAGATAGCTTTTCAACCACTTTATAAACCGGTTCGATCCCTGCTACTGGCATGTCGGTTTTATGGAAGACAAACAACGTATATGTGGGTTTTCTCGGGGTTCCACCAATTCATCATCCATTCGGCCTGACCCAAAGTTGCCTAAAGGACTTAAAAAATGAAATTCAAATTCACAAAAGCATCTTGAGAATCCAGGTATTCTCTTCAGACTAGGTCACAGAAGAAAACTGACACGCTAACTCATCATTTCTTTTCAGTTCTATAGAAGCGGAGGATGAGACGAAAAATTGCGTGTCTGACTGTGACGCTGCTGTTGACCTCATCAAGAAATAATAGTTGCTGACAAAAGCAGGAAGAAGTTACCTAAGGAAAATAAAAAAAAGGTAACAAAATTTGCAGTGGTTGTTTGTTTGTAACACAATTTCATAACTGGCTGCTAAACAATGGGAGGCCACCAACTGTTTATGGAATGAAATGACTGTTTGAAGGTGTTGATCAAAGTGTTGTTGATGAATTAATGATGTCCAAAGAGTTTGAGGTTGACTGGTAACTAGGAGGGACTCTTTTTGCTTGTTAAGAATGGAGATCTGGACCTACCAAGTCGAGGACTGGTAATTTTAACTAGAACGTGATGTTTCAATAACACTGCATTAGATAAAGATAAACTATAATTATGTCAGTCATGATTCCAGTTCATTAAACCTTTGAGAAGACCGGATTTTGCCACCCATTCCCAGACTTCGGACTAGGCACTTCCGAATCTCTAATTTCCAGATACATCGTGAAGCCTGGGACTAGCGATGGAAACAAAAGCGTGTAAAAACAAGTTGTCTTCTTTTAAAACAAAAATTATAACAGGAGCTTTCGTTTTTCATTATATCACTTTGATTTCTTGTTCAAAGCAACTTCCCGTGATGTACTACATTTAAGTTTCTGTATAAACTCATATTTCAAGTGAGTTAAATGAACTACGTATGTTTCTGTTCACCGAGAGCATTGGTTTCTCATTTCAGAGGTTCTGGATTTGATACCAGCAGCCGATCATCTAGACTGAGGTTTTGTCAGGGATTTTACTCACTTACACAAGCCAAATGACGGGATTGTAACACCAAAAATAGACCCTAGCTGACTCCTTCCGTATCCTTTTCCCTATCCTATCTCGGCCTGAATCATAGATGCCAAAAAAAACCATCAAAAAGAAATTCAGCTCAATTGACTTCGTTTCAAACCCATTTACCGAGTTTTATAATCAAACCTCGGTATTTGTTCAAGTCCATATTTCGGTGACTGAGTTCAATCTCTGTTTCTGTTTCTGGTTAAATCCATTTTATTTGTTTATTTATTTTTAGGTGAATTAACTGAACACAATTTTTGTGTGCGGAAAGGGTTCAACAAATTCATATGAAACTTAACAGAGAGAATTTACTGTAAAGAATTCAGGTATATTAAAGCAGAATTCAGGTATATTAAAGCAGAATTCAGGTATATTAAAGCAGAATTCAGATATATTAAAGAATAATTCAGGTATATTAAAGCAGAATTCAAGCATATTAAAGCAGAATTCAGGTACATTAAAGCAGAATTCAGGCATATTAAAGCAGAATTCAGGCATATTAAAGCAGAATTCAGGTATATTAAAGCAGAATTCAGGTATATTAAAGCAGAATTCAGGTATATTAAAGAAGAATTCAGATATATTAAAGAATAATTCAGGTATATTAAAGCAGAATTCAAGCATATTAAAGCAGAATTCAGGTATATTAAAGCAGAATTCAGGTATATTAAAGCAGAATTCAGGCATATTAAAGCAGAATTCAGGTATATTAAAGCAGAATTCAGGTACATTAAAGCAGAATTCAGGTATATTAAAGCAGAATTCAGGTATATTAAAGCAGAATTCAGGCATATTAAAGCAGAATTCAGGTATATTAAAGCAAGAAAAAAGTAAGGTGCTCCCCCACACAATAATTATGTTGCTTGGCTTACATATAAGGAAAGGTATCATGATATAAAATTGCAAACAAAACAATCATAAATTATATACACGGTAAAAAAAAAAAAGTTCTTAAAATGGAGAGAAAAAAAGTTCTCATCTTTTCACCGAGAAACAATTTTCTTAGATTCTTAGACATGAGATATCCACATTCTCATTTCATTGAAAATAACAGCACCAATTTGGAAATGAGATGGCACTTAGAACGTTTGGTATTTCCACTCTTCATTTTTTTTTTCTTTTTTTTTAGAAATGAGGTGAAAGTATAAGAACATCTCGGTCTAAAATAAGTACCAAATTTGAAATTTTACAGGGGAAGCAGAAAACTAAATAGATTTGGTTTCACATAACGCAATGACACTTCAGAAGTGTGTTGTATACGTCAGACTTGCCAAAAGCCGAATGGTTAAGGAAACAAAAATATAAATAAGAACGATCTAAATGCCAGTAACTTTGGTTCCAAAGTGCCATTCAACAGTTTACTCTTTGAATTCCTTTGTATGTTGTAGCGCAACGCTGTATTTACAATATTATAGCAGGTCAGAGTTATAGCAATATTGCATTACATAAACCCTCCAGTAGAAGATTAAGTTTTTATTGAACCCTTCCTCCACGGACGGAGTAGCCGTGGCTCAGTGGTAGAGCGTTGATGTATCATTCGCGAGATCGTGAGTTCAATCCCAGCGGCCGACCATCCTGACTGAGTTTGTTTAAGGATTTTCTCTCAGTCACACCAGGCAAATGCCGAGATGTCACCTACAACTTAGGTCCTGGCCGAAATCTATCCCGACCTGAGCCATAGGCATCTAAAGGCCATAAATAAAATAAATAAATAAATAAATCTTTCCTCCACCAATACATACATTAGCAGATAAAATGGGACCACGGTGACTTAACGGTTAGAGCGCTCACCTCTTGCGGTTGGGGTCGTCAGTTCAAACCCGGCCTCCTCGTGCCATGTGGGCTTTGTGGTGGAGAAACACCGGATGCGTGGGTTTCTTCGGGGTTCTCCCGTTTCCTCCCACTTTCTTCATTCCATCAATTCATCTCATCATCATCCATCCGGCCTGAGCCAAAGTTGCCTAAAGGCCTTAAAATTAAATTCAAATTCAAAATTAGCAGATAAAATACACACTCCCACTGTCATGGAATCGTTAAGCTACTGAAACTGTTCTATGTGCTGCTCAGGAAGAAAAGCCAACATGGTCAACAGATCTTCCTTTTTTTTCAGCAGACTAGCAGGGCTGATCTTCCAGAGCTGATCTATTAAAGCTTGTTGTATACTGTATTAGCCTTACTTTTTTCCTCTTGTGAGAACATCGTATAACTTCCAATGTTCTCTGTCATTGTAAGTCGTTTTAATAGCTACTTGTGATGAATGCGTATGACACACTTAGAATATTGTTCATCTGGAAATGTTCTATTTCTTCAATGCCAACAGTGCATCACTAGCTTCCTTTAAATCAAAGAAATCATTGGAATTACATGAAACGGATTAACACGTTTAGCTGACTAAACTATCTTATATAAACCTTGGGAAACGAAGACCTTAGTTAGTTACCTTTGTGTGTTACTTTATGATGGCGAAATTTCTATCACAACTAAAGGAATTATGGCCACTGACTAAGAACTTGTGTGTTATCTCGTCAGTCTGGCACTTGGAACATTAGGTGGAAGGCAGCAGCATGGCTTAGCTCGTAGCCCAGCGCTCTGTGGTGCTGATTGTTTTCACCTGTTCCTGATGGAGTTGGCACTTGGACCAGGGAGGGAGAATATGCATGTAGCTGAATGAAATGAACTAAAAATATCCATGTTGTGAAACAAAGGAACGAAACCCACGTTTGATCATTTAAGGAACTGAAAATTATATTTTCGAATAAAATTTTAAACAAAATAGTTTCTTTCGGGGAAACAAATAAGGATGACATCTGTTTTGTAAGCTTATTGCCAATTCTGAAGCTAGATATTCACATAAGTCGTATTTTATATGTACATCTCTGCATAGAAGAGAAAATAAAGAAAGGAAGAGAAAAATAAATTAAAATAAAATTAAAATTAAAATGAAATAATTTAAAATACAAATAAACTAAAAATAAATAAAAAAATTATCTTCTGTTCCTTGTTATAAAAAACTCAACACAAGTAAAATATTTTCTTCAGCACCCTCTATTTTTCTTATTATTAGGAGTTGTTTGGTCTTTCTTTTTGCCTGAATCATAACTGTCATTATGAGAGAGAGGAAATCAAATCAACTTTCTTACCATTTCAAGCGTTACAAGAGCGTTTTTCCTTACGGCTTTATTCTCTCTGTATTTTCTTAGACAACGAGTAATTATGGAACCTGATTATAGAAAAAGTGGAGTGGTCACAAAATGATGCTCTGTTTTTATTCCTTTTTTGTCGTTGTAATATTATCACATGGCGAGTTGCTTCGTTTCCTACATCTTACATTTCATTACTGTTACATCGGCTTGAGGGCTTTTCATATGCATTATAAATATTATATTAATATATAACCTTAGAAAAGCTGTTACGTAATCTGTATTGTAAAACAAATACACGAAAAAAAATATATTTATGGATTACCTGTATAGTTTTTTTTTTTATGCTTCTTTGGAGAGCTGTGACTTACTTCGCTTTGGAAACTGGACCGTCATGTGTTATGTCAGCGGAAGCGCGCTCAACAAATCGGGATAGTGCGGGTTCAAAGTCTCCTGACTGATGCCTGGTTCCATCTCCCTAAAGTTAAAGGACCAAATTCCGGGATAATAAATTGAATAAATATCTAGGACAATTGTCTTCTTTCTCGAATAGTGTGAAGCGTATGACGTGACATCATGTAGCCTGAACCGAGCCGCCGTAGCTCAGTGGTAGAGAATTGGCGTAGCATTTGGGATATTGTGGGATCGATCCCAACACCCGACCATCCTGACTGAGGTTTTTCTAGGGTTTTTCCTCAGTCACACCAGGTAAATGCCGGGATGACACCTTCAACATAGGCCCTGGCCCTCACCTTCTCGAATCCTTTTCCCTCCCTTATCCCGGCGTGAGCCTTAGATGCCTAAAGGCAATAAATAAAATTCAAAATCATGTAGGCTGAAGTTCCGATAATTTTAATACTTTTTTACTGGAAACAGTTGGTAATGCACAAAGCAACCAGCACGTAAGAGATATGCCGACACTCTCATATCATCTTTCCAATGTACACTGTAAAAAAAATTCCCAAACATTCCGGGAAATAGCTAGTCAACCTCAGCTGTCGGGAAATATCCAGTAACTGGCTAATTCAAACCAGACATCATTCAGTTTTTCAGGAATACTGGGAGAAAAAGAAAAAAAATCCCTTTTGGTAGGCCTACAGGCTGAGGTAGATTTCGAAGTTTCGCTGGGAGCCGGGGCTCGCCCCCCAATTTCAGTGCTTTTGAGAGGATGCGCCTCCTTTATCTTAACCAAAATCTCCCTGCAGCACTACACCACCACGGAGTACATCTTCACCCTCCCACGGTTGGCTGCGCCCCCAAAGGGAAGATTTACCCCATTTATTGTAACCTACTCTTGGTCATACACCTTCATTGAAAATTTTGTTTCTCTACCTTCAATGATTTGGAAATTGAGTTTTTTGGGCGACCATTTTGGATCCAAGTTGACGACTTTTTGAAAGTTTTCTTATTTTGTCGTGACCTACTTGTGATAGTACAACTTCAAGTAAAATTTCATTTATCCAGCTCAAACGGCGTGCAAAATGGGATTTTGGGCGGTCATTTTGGATCCGAGATGGCCACTTTTCCCAAATGTTGTGATATTTCCCTAAGCTACTCGTCATAATGCACCTTTATGCCAAATTTCGTATCTCTAGCTCAAACGGTGTGAAAAATGGATTTTTAGGTCCGCCATTTTGGATCCAAGATGGCGTCTTTGAACTCATTAGGTAACATTTTCATAATCAAAAAGTGATGTTGTACCTTTATGCCAAATTTGATTTCAATAGCCCCAGCGGTTTAGGCTGTGTATTCTATACAACAATGGGTTCGGCGGCCATTTTGGATCCAAGATGGCGACCGATTTTGCTCATTAACGAACTTAACCGAGCTATTAAGCCTAGAAACAACATATAAAAATTTGGTTCAAATATCTTCAAAATTATGGCCGCTAGCGTGTTAATATATAAATATACATTTTCATATCGTACCCTTCTCAATAGGTATATTTTCTTCGAAATCTACCTAATAAAGGTCATTACAAGTTCATTGAGGAATAAGCTTACTGAATATAATGCAGATATATATATAACCAAAATGTAAGAAACTC
>JAGDQP010000345.1:0-62382 GCA_022664845.1 Lepisma saccharinum
GCCGCTTTCATTGTTGGTAGCAAGAAATTGCCCGAAAAGAAAAACAAAGTATTTTTGGAAGGGTGGACAAGGGGGAGAGGGAGTTTCCTTTAAAGACCCGTTCTATTCATGCATTGCTCGAGTCCAGATTGTTGTTAACGCGTAGCGTGTGACGTTGTGTAATGAATCTTTTTGACTATAATAGTGTTTTTATATTTCCTGAGAGTGATTCACTTTCGCAATGACTAATAAGTGTTTTGTGTGTGAGGTAGACATCGATGAATCAGCTGATGGCGTTTCAAGAATCAGAGAAGGGAATTATTTTGCTTATAAGAGCAAGTTAGGAAAGGAGGGACAACAAGACCTCCAATATAGAAGGCTTGAAATCCCTCCTAGTTCACACTTCATGTCGTAAAAATTACACAAGGACCCAAAGTATTATGGCTGATTTGAAGAGACATGGTGCATCAACATGAACACAACCAACTGAAACGGTGAGTTTCAGATCTTCAGTACCAGATTTCGATTTCAAAAATAATTGTTTTCTCTGTGCTGTTGAGAATGAGGTAAAGAAACTCTGTGAGAAAAGGAGATTGGTATATCAGGTTCGAACATTTGCTGTACAAAAATCATGTATGGAGGCTGGTCTAGCGAGGAAAGATAAGTGGGGGGAAGAAGTAGTTGGTCGCCTATACTCAATGAATGATTTAATCGCTGAAGAAGCTTTATACCACAATGAATGGAAGGGAATGGAAGAAATTTATGCGCACATGGAAGGGAACAGTGACTGCCAGTTTTCAATGGGCGAATTGATGGCAGCAGTAACAGGGGAAAAACTCGACGCGAGAACCGTAAAAGCAAAACTTGAAAAAAAAAAAAAATATGTAGATCGCTTAATAGTGAAACCAGGATGCAACCGATTCAACGTTCCAGTCATGCGTTTTAGAGACTGTGGGTACAAGCTTTTGAATGATGCTTGGTACGAGAACAAGGAAACAAATTCAATCGACGAGCGACTTAGGATCTTTAGAAAAGTAGCAGAAATAATAAGGCAGGATATCCAGAGTCAAATGTACGATACTCACGTCTACCCACCTGGTGATAACTTCCTTAAGGACGCAAATTCTGTAACTCCATCGCTTCTAACGTTCCTAGATTAGGTGATGTTGAAGAAAACTAAAAAAGTTGAGGAAACAAAGAGGAAATGCGTCGCTATTGCACACGCCATCACCTCTGTAGTTCGACCACAAACCTTCTTGTCCTCAATATTGAATAGCCTCTCACTCCTACTTTACAGAAGATAGGCCTCTAAAAACTTAGTTAATCTTCTTTCAAGTTCATCTTACTACGAAGCCCAAACTTTAGAAATGTCAGCTGTGGTTCATGCTCAACCAGCATGCAAAACAGGATAATTCAATCAATTTGTCTTCGGCAACGCTGACTTCAATGTATGCACCATGATGGACTGAACACTTTCCACGGCATGGGTGGAATCAGATGCATTACCCCTTCCAGTTCAGTAGAAAGAGGTTCAGATATACCAAGATGCCCACGTCAATTGAGATCGGAAAACTTGGAATTGTTCCACTAGAAGCATTCCAAGGTAAGGGAGATGGTCTACAAAACGTCACTGTGGAAAACGTAGAAGTACCACAGGAATCGGAACATCCTCCCTCATGTCGTTTTTGAGATGTATTGGCTACCAAATGTCCGGAAGTGGTATAAAAGAACTTTTGAGCACTGTCTACTCTCCAGCATCAGTTGAGAAGATGCTTCAAGGCCATGCTTTTGCCAGGGCAGTCAGACGTCATTTGATCACACAAACTGCCTTGTCCAACATCATATTTGACCATATCCAAATCACAGAGGAGGAGCAGACATGTGTCAAAGAATTGATGCCCGATTTCCTAAATGAGACTCCCTGATTGAGCTCATTGAACGAAAACCCACACCTGAAATCACTGGCAAACAAATTTGGAGAAGCACTAGAACAGCTCAGTGGGAATGGACGAACTGCAAATCTATGGATCCAATACTTCAAAATGGTAAATTTGATGAAAGAGTACATTCACGCTGAGAGGTCAGGTGATTGGGATGCCCACCTAACTTGTGTACAGAGAATGATACTTTCACGCATCTTGCCACTTTCCCTACGCGAAATCCTGCCACTTGTATGTGCAGGATATGATGAATCTTCTATCAAAAATGACGCCAGAAGACTACCACAATTTCGTTAACGTTGGGTACTTCACGATGCGGTGATCTGATCGCTTTTGGTCAGGTGTTTGGTCAGATATGACTATCGAGACTACTCTGATGCGAAGCTTCAAAAGCCGTGGTGGCCTAACACGTGGACGGGGCATTACAGATAGCGTAATAAGCAAATGGGCCATGGGAATGTGTGCAACTAATGACATTTGCACATCGCTAGAAGAGTTCTGTGGTGTTTTCTTCACCTCAAGTGAACAGCACGAGGATTTTGGAGAAGCCCGCAAAACTAAAGATGCGACTGATATTGCTAAACTCACAGAGTGGTTTGAAGATCATCCTCCTTTCCCTGAAACGAGTGATATCATAGCGATAGCTACCGGATTGGTGGGAGATGCTACAGTCAACTGCTACGATGCTGTTACAGTTGGTAAGCAAGCGATGGTTAAAATGGTAGGATTACCATTTTCAGATATCAGGCTATCACGCAAAGATAGAACACTCCCTCTTTTCTCTGTGAGTTCATCCATAAAGATCAACTATGAAAAGGTTACAGTAGATCCTTTCCTGCTTTTTCAAAGGATTTCCATAATGAGGACGAAGACTTGAAGAATTTTTTGGAATATGAATTGGCCCCATTCCCGTTAGCCTTATTCAATGAAGGTGGAATGAGAAAAACAAAAAAATCAGTCCTATACACACTGTTTGATCCGATCAACAAAAACATATATCTGCCAAACTTTGACGTAATTGTTGGTGGAGGATTTCTGATGCACAAAGTCATTTGGCAAAGAGGATCTTCAGTTTCCACCATTTGTGAGGGATATGTGGAATTTGTCAAGAACCACTATCCTGGGAAGAGCTGCACTGTGGTGTTCGATGGGTACGCAAACTTAGCAAACAGCACAAAGACAGCTGAACAGGGACGACGCTATCGAATGAAGAAGTCCGTCGACATCAATTTCAATTTGAGCACTGAAATAACAGTGAAGCAAGATCAATTCATCTCTAATGAGCACAACAGAAGGAAGCTGATTGACCTGCTGAGATCAAAACTCCACGACAATAAGATTGAGACTCTTCAAGCATCAGACGATGTTGATTTTTTGATTGTTACAACAGCAATTGACAAATCAGAAACAACCAGTGTTGCTGTCATTGGAGAAGACGTTGACCTGGCAATTCTCCTAATGGCAAAAACTCCAGCTAACCGAAATATTTTGTTTGTGAAACCTGGCCGAGGGAAAGTGAAGACCAACATATATTCCACTCAACATATATTCCACTCAACAGATGCAGCAGTTAGGACTAAAGGACATTTTGTTCCTGCATGCCTTTACAGGCTGCGATGCAATGTCTGCGGCATTTCGGAAAAGTAAAGTTGGTTTCATCAAACTTTACCAGAAACACCCAGGCATTCGCAAAGCAGCTGAAGTCTTCTCGAACCCTTCGTCATCACAAGCAGAAATTGAGAAAGCTAGTCGCAAATGTATCTTGAGATGTTATGGAGCTCCAAGAACGGAGATATCCCTTAATCTCTACCGTTACCAGTCGTTTGTCAAGTCGGTAGGAAACATCAAACCTGACATCTCTTATCTCCCACCAACTGAGGGGGCATCCAAGGAGCATTCCTTCAGAAGGTATCACCAGGTCCTGCACTGGTTAGGAAACGAGCTACCACCTGAACTGTATGGTTGGGAGCGCAAGACAGAAAACCAGCTCACCCCTTTACAGACTAAAGACTTCTTAGCACCAGAGAAACTTTTGAAGAGGATTTTCTGCCGGTGCACCAAAGACTGTACTGGCAAATGTGGATGCACAAGAGCCTCAAGGAACTGTTCTCTTTTATGTCAATACTGTCTGGGAAATTGTTCCAATGGCATCCCCGTGATGGACAATAAGGAAGACGACGCTGAAGAGATAGAATTCCTACCCATCCCTGAAGAGGCAGAATCCCTGGAAGATGTGGAAACTGAGGTGGAAGAAAATATAGATGAAGATGAGGAATATGAGCCACCTCCTGAGCCAATTGCCGGACCCTTCCGTCCCAAGTAAGCCAAAACAACAAAATTTTCGTATGAATAGTTTTTTTTTCGAAACCAACGAATACGCTATAAAACGTGTTTGTTTGTATTTTTGTTTGAGTGTTTCACAGTCTCTCTTTGAGTGTTTCTATCTCTTTGAGTGTTTCACAGCCTCGGTCTTGCACCTTGAGACTTTTTTGTTCCCCACGTTGAGAAGACACTGCCAGAGCATCAGTTTTCTATCCCTTGAAGATGTATGAATTGCTGAAAAACAGGAGCAGTACTTAAAACCCAGTGACACCAGTGCTTCCAAGATAGGAAGATAAGAGGTTATGTGGAATGTCTCGGAGAATACTTTGAAAAGTTGTAACAGTTGAAATAAAGGTATGTATACCCACAATTGCATGTCTAAAAACATTTTAGTGACCATCGTACTTATAATTAACGGTAATAAGTGAAATTTCAAATTGCTATAACTTTGGACAAGTTGAAGCTAATATATTAAATAATAACTCATTTTAAAGAAAATTTAGTGTTCTACTACTTTTCTCCCTGAGGACTTGGCTGAAGTTAAGGGATGGGGTGCTAAAAGGCAAAGTTTGTCTACCATAAAAGTGAGGCAAAAAAATCTTTTTTTTTTTGAAAATTTGCAATTTTCGCAAGCGAATATCTCGAAAACTATTAGGAACAGAGAAAAAACGAATAAAACGAATCTTGTAGGAAATTTTCTAAGCTTTCTTTTTGAACATAAATAAATTTTCTCTACGACGCACCGTTCTCGAGATATAAGCGAAAAACCGAAAAAGGTTACCTTCCCCCGCCCCTCCTGCTAACCGCTCACCTCGTAGGTCCGGGGACTTTTAGTATGTTGACCTCCTAACTACTCCAAACACAACCCTGAAGTCAAAAATTCTGTTCCCGAACATGTCCTCTACACCCTCTTCATTGACTGGGCTACAAGTATTGTGACAAGTTCACTGTTTTCGCACATTCTTGGCAAACGATTTTCCGAATTAATGCTACCACTGTTTGAAGTAGAATTATCAGTTTCATTTAGTGATTCTTCAAAGACTGCTTGATCGCAGTCATCTTCTTTAGATATATCTTCTGTCGTGGAAACAAATGTCTATCTGTCGTCCTCGATATCATCTTTGCTTACTGTAAAACTGAGTATTATGTACTACGACTCAGTTTGGGTCACATTGCCTGTTGTAAAAACATCTGACACATTTTTTCAATTACAATTGATTTTATTCTAGAAATAACAGAAGCTGGAGTACACTCAAAAAAATTATTGGTGTTTATTGCCACCCCAAAAGGAGTAATAGAACACCTCTACCTCTACACCAATTACAGTGCTGGGTAACAGTAATTCTAGTGTTGGTTAACACCATCCGGGGTGTCCAACACCGTTTCTGTTGTTGACAAACACCTCTACCGGTATTCAGAAACACCGTTAGGAGTGTTAAAGTGCGCCGCTAGAAGTGTTAGGGAACACCTTCAGTGGTGTTTATTAACACTCCTAACGATGTTTCTGAATACCGGTAGAGGTGTTTGTCAACAACAGAAACGGTGTTGGACACCCCGGATGGTGTTAACCAACACTAGAATTGGTGTTACCCAGCACTGGAATTGGTGTAGAGGTGTTCTATTACTCCTTTTGGGGTGGCAATAAACACCAATTATATTTTTGAGTGTAGGATGATAATAACATTTGCCAAGACCTTGGATAACACAAAATAAACTTTCTAAAACATCTTGGATTAATTTGCAAGTCATAAGGAAAGAAAACCCTTCACATTTCAAGTCAGCAAATAAACCTTTAGCGCTCTCAATCGAAACAAGGAAAGCTGTTTGAAATTGCAGTATCTTCGTTTTCCTTAGAACTTGCATCGATTGGCACAATATCGCTAATTTTTCTAATGCTTCACTCTGTTTTTCAATACACATTCCGAATGCACTTTTAAGAACATAGGACTGAGGTACTGGCATCCTGGTGTTCAAAACATAGAAACCGTCATTACTATAGCAATGATCTCTGCTGTGGTTCTTTCTTCGGGATACGTATGGAGAATTGCTTTGGCTACGGTGGCCGATAACAATTTCGGCAGCTTTTCTAACATTTTGTCGTTCCGCCCCTGAAACAAGTAAGTGGTCTCCTGTCAGCTTGTGGCAATACTGCAAATCTAAACTGCTGTTATCCATGAGTAGTTTTTCTAATACAGTATTGGTTATAATTTCTCCTGACCCAAGTTTGAACCCATGATCAAGTAGTTGATTTCTTTGTAACTTTAAAGCGTGAGGAATGTCACAGAATGCTCATACTCCGCGGTCTAAATATACTGGATTCATAATGTGTGTGTGGCCAACATTAATATCAAAACTCTTTAAAAAAATATGATTTTGAGGTCCCATGTCACTACAAATCCACGAACTTTAAAGCCAGTATATCCAACAGCTTTGTTACTTCTGTTAACAACGACGGCGTAGTAGGACAATCGAATTGATAAAAGATAGATTGTTTCCAGGTTTTCGCTATACTACGGACTAGAATTACCTGAACATAATTACAGGAATCATAGATACAATCAGAAGCAGGATCGTAACACATTTCACTATTAATTTTCATTTCATCCTAACAAAGAATAACATTTTTCTCCATTTCGGTTAGATTTTGTGCCTGGTGTGTAATCATTTCCAAACAGAGATTTAATAAACCCGGTGTAAATGTTAATGCACTAACTAAGGCGTCTGTGCAAAGTGTGGGAACTAGGGAGAGGGTAACAAAACTCTTCTGAGATAATCAAAGCACTTTTTCGATAGTGCACGTACTGTAACAGCTTTAGCAATGTCATCATTTTCCCAAGTCATAAGACATGCGTCATTATAAGAAGCATTTCACGTTTGCTCTTTGAAAATATTTTGTTAAATTTCTCACTAATCTTTTTAAATTTTGATAATTCTTTTTCGAGATATTTTGTTTTCTAAAGCTAGAATTTATTCCGTTGCATCTGAAAGCTTTGTTTTTAATAAACAATTTTCCGACATCAATCCCTTAAATTGACCGTCACTTAAATTAGATCGTTGTTTGTAACAGCAGAATCAGTTTATAACCAAAGTTTCAGCTTTTATGATATCTGAAACCAGTTTCTTCCGATTTCTCTCTTGACATCTTGCGCTACGTGCTTTGTTTCGATCGTCCGTACAATCAACATTTGACGTATCCGTAAACAATAACAAATGAGGTTCTGCAGAATCTTTTAATTTTATTTTCTTCCTGGGTAAACTGAGCAGTTCAGCTTTCAAATCTCGAACGTAATCTCATTCATAAAAATGTTCATAGTAAATTGTCCGGATTGAAAGTGTTAGCCCTCCTACACAAATACACCCACCTGCTCCAAACATTTTTTTTCCGGAAGCCTATGGTATGTTATTATTTTATCACGCACCTTACCTCTGTTTTTACAAGTAGCAAGAGCACACACTGATGACATGTTTTATGTGTCAATTGTTTATTTGTCTTTATAAAGCAGTAAATTAAACTTCGAATCACATTTACAGTGTATGATATTTAAGTAAAAAAGTGATATATCACCAAAGGACACTCTGGCCTAAAACAGAAGCAAGTAAAGTTATCTTAGAAGTAGCTCTCTGCGCATCGAATGTGCGGTTATAGGCGCATCATCGCAAGTGACGTAATATATCAACAAATAATTACATAAGCCATGTTGGTTTCGCAAATCACAATCACAATTGTACCAAAACGCTGTATTTCAGCAATGATGACGGTTGAGGATTTTATGTTGGACGGGTTTCTCCACAAAATCGTTTGATTACGTTGCAGTTGACCATGAGCGGTACCAATCATCTGACTGCTGCGTTACTGAATCATATTGTTTAATATATTATTTCGTTACGACTTCGATTGATTTCCTAAACCTAACCTAAACGGCTTAATTTTTTTATATTTTGATATCTTACGTCATTTGTAATGATGCCGCCTTAACTCTGTGAGCCCATAGCTCCGAAATGACTCACTTTTAGAGGAAGATACTTGGACTAGGATGACCAGAACAATCCTTAAGTATCACTTTTGCTATTAATTGATCTGAAGGTAGGGAAACAAAAACAAAAGAATTACTATCAAGAAAAATATAGGCATTCGTTTTCTGTTGATCAGTATCAGAAAAACGAAAGTATAACAAATATGAAAACAGGACATTGTGCGGGACATTTTGAAAAGAAAGGACATTTCTTAATAATACGCACTCTTTCGAATCATGCAGGACAACCTTCTAGAAAACAGTACTGTCCTGCGAAAATCAGTACGTCTAGTCACCCTAACTTGGACCATAGGGAATTCATTTCTCAAATAGCTGCATACATTTACAAAATACCCTGTATGATACAAGTTCGTTTAGCATTAAGATAATACTTTTCAAAGCAAAGGTACGAACTTCTCTCCGGACAAGTAATGCTGCAGTTTGCACGGATTGATTTTTTGGTAAAAGAAAATGCAATACTGTTGCGGGTGAGTCTGCAAAACACACACACACATACACGTGCACACTTCGTACCGTACGACCTATATCCTCTGCACAAAAACGTTTTTGACTAGCGCTAACTATAATCCCTTTGTACCGTAGAATGCGCGCGCGTGTATTGAAAAAATGCGCAGCTGAACTCTTTTTTGTCTCCCCGATTATGAAAGAGAGACTGTGTATTCCTGTTGGTGGCACCTTTCCAATCAGTCTTTTATTTTCCTTCTTTCGTCAGTAAGTGATCCACTCGTTTGCTCTAAAGATATTCTGAACAATTTTTAAAGACAAGCAACGAGGCAGCAGCAAGGCAGTAAGGAACGCTAGAAGTTGCCCCGCCTTAAACAAAGTCATCAGAGAACCAGCGCACGCGCTGTTGTCATGGTTACAGGCTTGCTTGCCCGGGCGCGGGATGGGCCCACAGAAACGTCGGCTGGAGCAAGGGACAAGGTCGATGTGACGTCATAGGTCAGGAAAACTCCTGATGAGAGAGGGTGCATCTGTTGCACTTATGAACGAAGAGGTGAACCTCCCGGATAAGAGCAGTCAAGTTTGAAAAGAAATGGACAGCGATGATGATGGCAGTGATCAGGAGGTTAGTGACTTTTCTTCTTCAGTTTTTTTCTGTTGAACAGAATTGCCAAATTTGTTTCTTTATGCTTTTACTCACAGGTATATATATCTGTTCTTACGAATGTCCAAGTGCATCACACAGGGTGGGAAATTACTGCATCTCGCTATTGATGTGGATGCATCGACTGCGCTGAAACCGCATGGACAGTACGGGAGTTTTCAGGACATTGAATATTTTTCTCTTTGATAAGTAGATGATAAGTGATTTGTGTTGTTTTTCTTACTGTTACTTCAGTTGCGTTAACTTTGAGAAAAAAAAACCTCCTTTTTATTGAGATACATATGTCGGTACCAGAATACAAAATTAGAATAATTGAAGACAGTTAGAAACAACTTTCATTTAACATGTGTGTCTTCTCTTCTTAAACTTTGTTTACTAGAGGCATTATGGTATACGTACGTTTCCATTACAATTTCCAAATATAAAGGTATCTGTGAGTGCTGTTTCATTCTTGGCTACTCTTTCCCTCCCATTCTTTCTTTCTTCTTTATTGAGACTAGCTAACGCAAGTTCATAATTATTTTTCAATTATCGCCCATTTAATGATGTTTAACTTTATAATTTATCAAAAACTCTCTTTATTGAAAACTATTTAGTTTTTCAAAGCTCCTTTATTTCAAATTTTATGGTTCATCTTGGCACCTGTGTCCTAATTGCTTCATAGTGTAAGGGATGACATCCCTCGGGAATCGCGATTTCGGGGACCTTAGTCTTGGTATAATACCGACACACATGGTGAAATCGAGGAAAACCTAGATAACCTCAGCCAGCACGGGGATTGAATCTGCCCCGCACTGCAATGACAACGCAAAGTCAGTGACTGTAACCATCGGACCAGACGGGCTGAGTAATAGCTAATTAGTTGTCGGCACTATAATGATAATTTTATCTACATTAACGAATACATTCCAATGTATCTGTCATTCTATACTTCATTAAAAAGGGAGTTCTTTTATGAGAGTTCCATCGTCGTCTTTTTCAAAACGATCTGTTATGCATACAGAGTTGCGTTACAATATAAATGTAGTGAAGTATTGCTTTATATAAGTTATAAAGTTTATTTAAAAGTGGCTAAAATTAGAACGTGCGTCCTAAATTTTTTAGATTAGAAGTATGATAAAAATAAAGTACCGCTTTCGTTTTACTATTTTCTTTCATTGTGTCGTCGGCTTGCAATGAATGTCTTAACATGCCCCCCTCGTTAAACGATATTTAAGTGTAGTCATCACTAGAGTTGCTTCAAAAATGCAATTCAATCTATTTTATCGCATTGCAGTTGCCGCCCTTGATTTCATTTCAGAAGACAAGAATAAATCTAATTTCTAAGAATAGAAATAACATTAGTTGTATATTTTAAAAATGATTGGGCTCAATGAACAAAAATATACGTAACCGTATTGAATTGTTTAGCTGAAGTTGGGAAATCTCTTGAAGAAACAGCCAAAATTTTATAAGTATTACACATTTTTGAACAACAATAAATTAAGACTAAGAAAGTGGCAGAGAAGAGGAGAAGAATAAACAAAAAAAAATGTTAAATAAAATGAATAAAGATTTAAAAAGAAAGAATGATCAAAAAGTGAAATAAAGTGAACTCAATAATTGAAAAAAATATTTATTAAATATCTTGGAACCTTTTTAAACGTAATTGAACATTAATACAGCTTAACAAACCCCACACAAACAGCTTACCTAATAATCACGCTAACTCTATTAAGTGTAACGTATTTAGTAGATAAATATTCCGTATTATTTCCTTCAGTATTCTCTGTTTCCTGTCTTTGTTTTGTAGGTGTTAAATGTTTTGATTTTTTACGTTCTTGAAAACTATCTTAAATGTACAGACATTTAAAAAATGGCACGTTTACTTAACTTACTTCCAAACAAATATTAAGAACTTTGGCGATATATATAAACATCGAATGGAGATGCTCCCTTTTACGAAATCAATTAAAAATAGAATTAGAAGAACAATATTCATCTAAGTAGATAATATATTTCTGTAGATCATATTACATTTACTGAAACTTGAATATGCTTCTCAAATTAATGCAGTTACAAGGCAATTCAAACAATTTGTATATGCACCATCGTATTTTATCGGTTTAATTAATTATTTTTATATATTACATGATTTTAAATGAAGGTTTTTACGTATATTTAGCCCATAGTTTACTTTACTATTTTCGTATCAATAAATAATTTTCATAGCATTCTTCAACCGGGTCCATTGACCAAAGTTGTTTGGATCTAGTTTTATCAAAGGCTCTAGATCATGTTTTTAGAAACTCACCAGCTCATTTACGACGTTAATAACAATTCAATGAATCCATCGTAGTATCCTTAATCTACAATTCTTTCTCATCTATGCACTTCATGAATCTGGGGCTTATATTTTCCAAGAGAAAAATATTTAAATAACGAATCAATAAATATCACAAATAACTAAGTTTCGACTGCTACTCCAAGTTCGGTTCATTATTGTTAAAACAAACTTTTGGACAAATGGGTCAAGTTGGATTAAATTACTGCTTGATATTACTCATAATATAACTAAATATTTAGGTACTAATATTAATCCAACTTGAATCCTGAGTATTTTATGGCGATCAGGAATGAGTTTGAAACTGATCTGAAGTTTACTCATTGACATACGCTGCATAGAAATACACGCAGCATGCTTGCATACCCTTTCTTTCTCTGTATAAAACGAAGCCAAAATCCACTGTTCATTTCTTACCCAATTGTAAATTTTATCTATGCCTTTTTGGCTTTTCCTAAAAAAATAATGATTTATGAACTTAACAGGTTCACTTTCGCAGATTCTTATTTCAATGCATTTTATATCAATTATTCGTTCCACGGAAAGCATTTCTGTAGTATTTACAGACATTCTATGGATACATACTCTTAAATGATGAAAGCATGCAATTTATTATATCTTTTTAAAGATGAGAAATATTGTGGATGGTTTGTGCAACATATTCAATCAATAAATTTTACATCTACTTCTCTTGTGTGCATTTTGGTTGCATTTATTACTTTGTAATGCAATGAACTGAAGAAGAACAGAAATGCAGCGGCTAATGCGTAATTTTTTTTTTTTTTGAAATCTAAATGAATCTGATAGTGTTAATGTCTAATCGATATCTCTTCATTACTTGGCACTTATCCAGCGGCGCAGTCGTACCATCAACAACAGGAATTGTAAAAGCCATTACCCGTTTATATGGCTCATTATTCCTCATACAAAATGGAAACATCAATAAACACACAAGCTATTTTACATTATACAAATATGTCTCTGTTCTTTCATCATCCTGCTCTTGTGTGGAGGCACAAGCACCGATACACTACTACTTCAGTTTCTTCTCTTTTATATTACTTTTAAAAGTTCCAACAAATACTTACAATTTATTTTCTTTTGCGAATAACGTGTAATCGTTTATGTTCCATTTAGAAAACTACAGTACAATATTTTCGTCCTTGTTACGTAATAAAGAGATTTGATACGACAATACATCTAGCATTGAGCAATATAATCTATCTATCTATCTATTTGGGAAGTAACTAAGAAAACATCAACGTAGGTCAGGAATTTTTATTATAAACAAGTTGAAACTGAAGTATGCACTATATTTAAACAAGGACTCCAGCCAAATTTAAGCACTTATTGCAGAGTCTTTCTAGTTTCTGAATTAGATCGCCATAAAACTCTGTTGCCTGTTACTCATAGCACCTCTCAACACTGAACGCATCGGTATTGTCAGATGAGATCAGCTGATACTCATCGGAAAGCTCTAGTTTGTGAATCGGCGGTTCTGTTGAACCTTGTCGTCAATCTAATGAACTAGTTCATCATTCATCACACTGATACGGCCACTTCTTTTCTCATCCTGGACACCTGACCGTCTACGTATGAACGTTGGACGACCATTGTCTCATCCCACCCTCACTCATGACGTTATCTCTGTAAAGTTGTCAATGGATTTCAACAGGTTTACAGTTTTGGTCTAACAACGGAAGTGTCTCCCATGGAAGTCTCAAATCAACATGACACTTCCACAATGCATTGATGATGTGTTGAAACAAATAATCCTATAGTAAGATGTTCATAATTTATCAGGATAAAGGTTATAGGAACTCAAACTTTGCAAAATTTTCTTCTTAACGCACAGTGTGGAAGGACACTGCATCTATATGAGTAGAAGTGCCTTAATTCCCGTTTACTTTCATACGTCAGGTATCATTGAGGACAATTTTTATCTTGAATCATGGTTATTACTGAACTTGATGTTCCATTGGTCTATTCTAAATGCAGATGAGATATAATTCAAGGTGACTCAAGAAAAATTTCCATCCAATTTATTGCCTAACCCATTGATTCTAGAGAGTAAAACTTAAATACACTACTTTTACTTTCATTGTGTTAAACCTGTACATAAAGCCTAATTTTGTTGCTGTCTGGTGGCAAATGTACAAATTTCTTAAATGACAACACGGGCAAGAGGAACATTGTCTTAAAGGTCGTTCAATTTTAGTTACAGAAAGTTATATTATTTTTTAGTTGCACCGAAGACACCGAAGAACTTTCCAAGTTTTTAGACCAATGATAACCGATTATCGCATAGTGCTTGTACTGGAAGAAATTTTAAAGACCTGAGATTAGCGAATATGGGCATCTGATTGTATGCACATCTGACAGACCGGCATAACAATAATAGATTTTAAAACGAAGATTTTTCCATATCAATTTATTTACTCCATCGCCCGGCAACACTTTCACGGAATGAAGAAAGTGTCCAAGGCCTTGGACTTGAGATGCTATTCAATGTAGCCCAAATTTCTATGTACTAAAACTAAAGGTTAAAGTTGAACTTAACATGCAATTTTACGCAGTGGATAAAAGGTATCAAACATGCTTAAAAAAATGAAAATTGACAAAAATGAGACTTGGGTGATTTTTGCAATTCATGTCTTCAATTGAAAACCAATATTTAAGAAAAGATCCTGTGAAAATGTTAGCGGGAAAGCTAATGAAGCGATCGTCAGGGTAAATTAGGTAAACTTTATTTTATATGGGCCACTTTAGTAGCTATGGACTTCGGTCTGTAACAGTGATATGAATGCAATGAGTTTAAAATGCAGAAACATCCATACCGAAGACGAATTCGAAACCGCAATCTCATGAACGGCGCCCCAGCGCGCTATCCCACACGGTTATCGAGGTTACCATCGTCAGAGTTCATCAAATATATACAAAACAAATATCCGGATGAGTTTTATCACCGGATCATACTCTGGATCATAAACTTACCAGTGTTCTAATGACAATACATTCAATTTGCTGAAATCAAAATCTGCTAAACTGACGTGCTTTGATTCTCTTTGCATTAAAAAAAAATATTTATAAAATATAATTACATCTATTTTATACTATAAACGGAAAATTGGTAAGAACGGTGGTTTGAGTTTGAATTTGAATTTATTTATGGCCTTTAGGCATTTAATGCTCAAGCAGGGTTATTGGAGCAGAAAGGTTGCGGGAAGGAGTAGACCAGAACGTAATTTCAAGGTAATATCCGTGTCTGAGGAAAAGCCCTGGAAAATGCTCAGTCAGGATGGTCGACCTGTTACAGTGAACCTAGAATCTCCCGTTCTGCCCACGAGCTACGGCCGCTCGATGCAAGAACAGTGGTAATTTACCGTAGTGAACATTATGAATGCCTTCCACCAACCACCATGTATAAAAGGAGATTTTGGAAGGATCACTGTACGCCGTGAAAAATTCGGATTCGTGTGAACTTTTTGAAGTTCTTTGTTCAAGTGTTGACGTGATAGTGCGTTTGATACTACATGTCGTATATTCGGTAAGTATACCAAATATATTAGTTTAAAAAAATAACTAAATATTTTTTTAGTTATGACCAGCATCCATTGGCTGCCAATCTGCTCTATGACCCGTCAAATTTTGTCCTGATTCCTTTTAGTTTCGAAGGTATTAAGGCCTGAAGATCAAATAATCCATAAGATACAATGCTGAACGGAAACTTTAAAGAGGGAGCACTTGCCCCCTGGATGTAAGATTATATACATCTATTATTCTATTTTCATATATTTGATGTATGCTTTTATCCTTTTCTCTACATGCATTTCATAAGAAGATACTTCGGAACTTGCCGCTACATTTCCTGGCTTATTGACATATTCATTTTATTCTATGTAATCACAAATATGCCAGTCTACGCCCACAAAACAAACCTTGCAAAAACATCAAAAGTTAAAACACGAATAGTATTATTGCACCATCATGTAATTTTTTAAAGGTACTCTTCTATTCGTGATGAAGTTGATAATAGATATTCTAGAAAGCCAGTCAAAATACAAAAGAAATATACATATATATCTCTCACACACGAACTTAGATACTATACAAAGTTTAATGTCTTTAATACGTTTAGACATCTAAGGCTCAGGACGCGATAGGGGAGAGGAAAGGATTAGGGAAGGTGTCGGCCAGGACTTATGTTGAAGGTGCCATCGCGGCATTTGCCTGGTGTTACTGAGGAAACCCCCTGGAAAACCTGAGTCAGGATGGTCGACCGCTGGAATCGAACCCACGACCTCTCGAATGCTACGTCAACGCTCTAACACTGAGCTACGGCGGCTCGGCGTGTACAAAGTTTAAAAAAAAGACGAATAAGCCAATCGTAATACACGCATTCTTTTAAGTAAAAATATTACGAACTCTTATCTTAAGATACCTTGGTACTTACACTTCTTTTTTTTATATAGCGAACAAATGAAGAACAATTCTGAAATTTTGAAACGCGACCTGTCTAATACATATTAACATTTATAAAATAAAATGTTCCAGATTTTGAAGCTAATTTTTTAGCCGAGATATTTGAAGATTAGTTTATAGCTTAAGACTTGAAAATTCTCATCATTAACATTTTCTTAAATTATAGATTACTTCATTTGATAGACTCTTAAATATTATCTAACTTTCAGTACCCTTGCTGACTGTGATTTGTCCATTATATTTTAAATACATTTAAAGAAAGAAGCTTGGTTCTTTCTTAAAATGAATATGAATGTGAATTTGTAAAGGCCTTTATGTTACTTTGGATAATGATCGGAGAATCAGTGCAATGAAGAAAGTGAGGGAAACTGGAGGACCTCGATAATATACACGCACGTAGTGTTTGTCTGATACACATCCGGGATCGACCCACGGACCCCACGCATCACAGGTGAGCGCTCCACCAAAGAGCTACTACGGCACAAAACGAATCTGAAAGTGGTTCCTTTCCTTGTTGAGTTTTTGGTGTTACTTCATCCCTAGCTGAATGATGGCCAGAAAACAGCAAGTTACTCTAGTCTAAGGTTATCTGACGCTAGACCAGTGCCATTAATGAAAAACATGTTAACAATGGTTCCACGCTCAGCATATTTCTAACACTAGTAATCTGTGAAATCATTAGAGCGAATCTCCATTCGTTTTGTGCCGTGGAAATTCACAATACAACTAACCGATGACATTTCTGGACTTCCTCAAAAACAGTTCGATTGTTGTTCTACAGAAATTCTGATATTGACTGCTATTCAGCGGTTTTGAAGTTACCAACCAATGCAGCACACACTGGTAACCGTACAACATTTTCCCATGGCATCATTTGGCCATGATTAATAACTCATGCAGAATAAAGTTTATCCAATATTCCTCTTCTTCGAGAGGCAATCTTGCACGTAAATTATTTATTAATATTTGTTAAAATATTTTCTTTGTGTAATTTAACATCCAACACAATATTTGATGAAAGTACATTTACTCACAGTTTTAAATGTACTTGAATTATAAAACGTCCTCTATGTCTGACAATGTTCTGCCATCTCTGTTGTTGTGAGTTCAAATTATCTACTACATTAGCCATTGATCACAGCGAAATAATTTCCATTGTAAAAAACAACGAGTTCTAACACGCCAGGTAGTAGACATGAACTATTCAAAGATGACCGGCATTACTTATAAGCCACTGTTAGAAAATGTACTATGTTAATATGAAAATTATGATTATTTGAATTGTATTTAATTTTTGAAATGATTTTATCAGTTCTTTCCTAGAAAGTAAAAAAAATGGAATAAGGTTTTCGGGAAGTCTCTTCAAGTCCCTTCAATAAATACCAAAATTGGTACACTGTAAAAATGACCCAGGGTTCCAGGGCGACCATCACTTTTTGTGTTAAATCAACCCCGTTTATTGTGTGATATCGGTGATGCAGCACTGTGAATATTAGTGTTGCCACAAGACGAGACGATACAGAGTTATCATAATGCGAAGGATACATATTTTCGAGAGGAGACACTTTCTGGACAAGCTAGTCTCGAGACGTGACAGCCTAAATCTCGTCTCGTCGGAAAACACTAACTGCGACAGTGCTAATATGACACCCTCCGTTGCGTTGAAAATGTATTGAGATCATATCTATTGTATTCAATGAGTGAAATCAACAACGTTTGTTATGTTCATTTAACACAAACAAGCAGTGATTGCCCTGGAACACCGAAATTTGGTCGGATGACACTGGTCGGAATTTGCACCCCCACCTGTGATGCAAAGATTTCAAATGTCACAAGCACTATTCCCTCGTAATGTCGTCAAGATGAGTTTGCTACGCCATGAGGGTCTTGTTTCACTGCCTCCATACGTTTAAGTATGCACACGACTCGCACCACATACTCCGCGCAGCAGCCTGTACTACCCGGTTTCGCTACTTCTTCGTCTTTTGTGATGCGTGATTTGTATTATTCCGTAACAGCTCTGACATCTGCGTATTTTGTTTATACATTGTGGCAGCAAATACAGCCACATCTTTCAGGAACCTTTGGTACATTCGGCCGAGTGGAAATGTGCGAGGAGACATATCAAGCTCATTGAAATACTTTGCTATGTGTTTGATCTACACTCAAATGTTGAGTTAGTGTACTTGTTTTAACAAGCATAGATTTACTGTATAATTATTTTCGTTTGGATTAATGAAAGTACAGTTAATTACAATTAGATGAAAGTGACCTTCAGTCTACCACAAGTCTTATCACAAGAAAATTGTTGATAGGCTATAAATCTTGGATTCCGCTAAATTACTTCGTAGAAAAAATAATTTATGTTGCAGAAACATATTCACATGGAATATATTTTACATTTTACACAGAAAAGAAGCAATTTCATTTTCTCAACTGAACATAGAAAAGAATCAATTAAAATATGACTAGTATTGTTAAATAAACAACATATGTATTCCCAATATTCATGGCTAAATTTTATAATCACAAGTACATTTTATAATAAATTAGCCAAATGCACAAGTATACTATGCTGTAAGTTAACGGGTCTCGTCTCACTGTATCCCGTGTCTTTTCCATTACAGTTAACCACTGCTTACTGAGATCTGACGTCCTAAGATAAACTTATTTGAATCTAGAGCAAAAATCCGATTCCAGAATCAACCATATACTATCGTATTACGAGGAAGCTCCTGATAGAAGTTCGTCTTTGAGCTTTTTGGTGGGTCAGTACATGTGATTCTTGCGTGATCATTTTAAAGAAGACCTGTAGAGGTGAAGATTGGTAGTCCACGGGTACAGGAGACAATTGTCGGGTACTTGCATTCGGCTGATTCTGCATGCCTGTACGTAGACACTCTTCATTGATGATGGATAGTCTATCTAACATTTCCGATTCGTTCTGGTCTCCCAAACTGAGATCTCGCTTATTCAATCACTGGCTGTTTGCTTACTTTCGACTTGTTTATAGTACTCTCCGTTATACTGTACAAATTTTGCGTACTGAAACTAACAGATAAACCATTTTTTTTGCAAATTAAATGAACGTAACCTCGAGGTACAATTTCGTCATCAGACGTGATGAACTTGTAAACCACACACACAGCACGTTGCATTTCTACCAAATTAATAAAAAGCAGAATAAAGATTGACCTTTTAGTGATACGACAATCAGTAATGTAAATCTAGACGTTTTTGGAAAGAGATATGATAGTTTAAATATTTGCCGTGCTAGTAACTGAAAGTTCTGACGTAACCTGGTATTATTTATATTGACATTATAAAGAGAATATGCAATCAATTTGAGAAATGGCATGAATCAGTGACATGAAAAGTGGGAAATGTAATTCAGTTTTTCGTTCATTTTATATAATAATTTTGTGTAATATGCCTGAATACATTAAATCCAAGTTTAGTCCACAACTGGACAACAATCATGAAAACTTTAGCATAGCAATAGAGAAATTTTGTTCTAATTATTACAATACACAATTTAATTTGATGAGTAATAAGAATAAGTGGAGAGAAGAGAAGACAAGAGCAACATTTATGCAAACCAGATACTAATTAGAAACGTTAGTATTTAATAAACCATTGTTTTACAAGAGCCTTCCATAAACAAAAATAAACATACTAATGTAATGTGGAAAGAACTTAATCAGTTTTGAAAAGTATGAAATATTTTATTATTCTTTCTCGCATTAAGAAAAAGCCAAAAGTTGAGTAGATGTTAAGTCAGCAACTTCTTATAGAAGCACTTTGGCAACAAACCAAAGAAAATCTGTAAATGTGAAAGCAATATTTACTAAGGTAACGCATCATAATGGAAAAACTTTGAATTCTCTTTAGTTAGCGGAGTCATAATCAATAAAATATTTTATATGTAAAATTAATATAATATATTTATTTTATATCCTATATTTACAATTTTTAAGGAATATGTCAAATATTGTATAAATGTAATTATCATGTAAAAATGGATCCCCTCACAAAGAAACTTGAATCATTGGTTATATTAACGATTATTTTAATCGGTTTTTGTTTTGTACTTTTGGGAGGACATTGGCAACTAAGACATTTCTCTGTCACTTTTTTCCACTTCAAGTTTAAATATAAAGTTTGTTATGCGCATATTGAAGAGCCTGCTTTTACTAACGGACGAGTGAATCTATATATATAAAAAATATACCGGTAACATAAAGTTTTAAAGAAATACCCCTTAGATTATTTGCTAGATACACTATGCAACTGCAGTAAGACTGATTCTTAATAAGCATTCTAGGATACATTCCTCGTAAATCGCATGTTCTCAAAACTAATCGTTGTAGGGATTCAAATATGTAGGACATAGTCCTCGTCACAGACAGTTGACATTGTAGACATTGAAAACAATGAGTATAAATCGCTACAAGAAAGAATGGTGAACATGTAACATTCTCATTTGATCTATAAATTTGAAATGTATTTGAGTACAAAATTATAACGGTGAAAAGTGGTCTTAAATTGTCCATTACTGATGCGTTTACCTTACTTCGTTCAGTGTTCCCATGGAAGCTCAAGAACGCTGTACTGATCTAGTGCATTGACTGTGGATATGATTTAAATTCAGTATTGCTTGTCTGTTGCCATTAATAATTCTACCTACACACCGCTTGTCACGGTTATCAAGCACCCGTAGTCGGTCACTGCATTCTTCATGATATTATATATAATATTGCATTTGCTGAGATTTACGGGGTACATACGTGACATCGTGGATCGCAGAAGGTTGAACTTGGAGGTCTTGTTCGTCTTTCAATTACTAACGTGACTCCTTACAACTCTGATTATTCATCTCATGCCCATGAAGAGGCTGACTGTTAAACATTATTCACGAGTTCACGCCTCACAACTGATCAAGCTTTTGGCTTTGGTCCAATCTGGCATGTGATGGTTCTGCCACCTAACAATTTTCACACCCTATCCATGACTTTTGGCATTTAAGTATCTATTGCTGTACATCATTTTATACATGAGTAGAAAGATATTTAAATCACTTATTGCAAGATTTAGAAATGCTATATTAACATTTCCAGTAATATTCTCCAGGACCACATTATGCCTTTAGAAGTTTGTTAGAAACCTGTTGGAATATAATGTACTCGTTGTGACTTTGAGAAAAGTACCACTAACTAATATTTCAATCGGCAAAATTAAAAATCGTACTTCGTGTAATTTAAAGCTCATAACATCATTCTTAAGGAAAAAAAACCAAGAGCGTTTTGAACTTTGTGTTTTTTAAAATTTTCATTCTGACTTTTACTGTGAGAGATATTTACATTCTTTGTTATTTAGTAAAGTCTTTCCTCAGTTATAGAAAAGTCACATGTTTTCATATTATTATACTTGTATCCACGCTATTACATAAGCAGTATTTATGATAATTCAATTTCCACATAAATGTGTTAGAATAGAACTTCTCCTAATAGCTAAATTGTTAATAATAGCTATATCAGTAAAACATGTATAATTCTACCATAAATGTATATTTTGACGGTATATAAATTAGTACAATCAAATACTAAGGCAAAATGCCAATCTATAGATGTATAAACATGTTACTACGTGAACGCAAAAATGTTAAACAAAGTGTATTCTTACAATGAAGCTCATTTGATGATCCTCAACTCCTTTTCTCTAGTAAGAAATATCATTACATCTCTTGAAGCAATGATTTATCTAATAATGTCTTGTATTATTTTTTGTGGAGAATATGCTTATATTTGGATATGATTAAATGGAGGCCATTTTCCTTTAGAAAAAAATAACGTACTAGTATTTCAATATGAATTTTATTATCTCTTCACTAGACTTTTATTATATGACTTGAACTGTAAAAGATTTTATTTAAGAAGTCCTGATTCTGTATGCATCTGTTCTATCAACAAATCTTAAGCATCGTCAGCCAGGTGACCGAGCGGTCTGCGGCGGTAGGCCATCGGCTCGAAGGTCCCGGGTGCCAGTCCCGGCAGGGGCATGGGTGTGGATTTTAACAGCTAAAGGCAAATCGTGACGGGCCGAAGTCCACAATTACTGGACTGGCCCATATAATAATGAAGTTTTTACAAAATCTTAGCATCATAACACAAAATATATTTATAGTACTTGTATATGCTAATAAATTCAACAGACATAGTTCGTTGGCTCTCAAGTTAAAATCGTCCTGGGCAGAAAAAGCATAAGTTTATATCTAAGCTTATTACTAATGTCTATAAATACTATCTACAAATTTGTACATTGTAAGATTTACGAAAATGTCTGTCAGTCTCTCAAATACTCAATAGCGAAAGTGGAAAATGAGTCCGAAAGTAGGAATACAAACGTGACTAAACTATTGCAGTGTTTTTCTTAGTTTCACTGTTAAATTATAATCGGAATACAATTATGGCTACAAACAAATTTTGGGTGACGAACATTATGATTTTAGCCAGAGATAGCTATCAAGCAGAAAATTTACGTTAAAGAATGGAAGTAAGTGGCATATAATGTTATGTAGAATAATTGGATGGAAAACTTTTAGAGTGTATTTTTGTTCTGGAGTAATATCAAAACTTCAAGTCCATTAGGAAATCAGCCACACATTTAGTACACTTAGCGACATTCAGTAGGAAAACCTAATCCCCAAATGAAACAAGATGTTAATTAAGAAGAAACAAATAAAGTAATATTAGAGATTACATGCTCACAAATGGTAGTCTCATTCTCCGCCCTCATTCTCAGACCGAGGTCAATATAATAATAATAAAATCAAGATGAGATTTGTTAATCATTTTATTTAAGTGATGTTTGTATATGTTATATTGAACCTTATGGGTTTTAAAAAGCATATCTAACGGAAGAATTAGAATGCCCATGTATACAAAATTAAACCTTATCTGTTGTAAAGAGATTAAATTGATACTGTTTACAAAAGATATGGTTCACCTTATGTATTCAAATGTATATATGTAATGGTTAATTATATATTGGTTTTATAGAAAAATCTTGTGTGCTCATGAACCCTTGTATCCTCTATGTATTTATTGTATATTATTTAAGGGCATTTTTGTAATAAAAATAAAATGATAATATCAACTTTAGATATTAAAAATCTCTCGCGACAGTGCAAGAATATTATGAACTACCAAAGACTGTGTACAAAAAGTAATCGTAAAAAAAGGAAGTACATAATAACTGTACAAAATTCCACTTCAGATAGACGTGGTAAATTTCGGGCGCTTCTTGTACACTTAGTAATAGAAAATGGCTGATGAAAATATTTCTTACTCCGAAATATGCACAATCCAGCAAAACCGAACTAATATTTGTTAGAAGTAGGGATGGCCATTTCCGGAAAAATAGTTTCCCGGTTTCTGGAAATCACGTTTTCCGCTTTCCCGGAAAATTTTCCGTTTTCGCCTTTCAGGAAATTTTCCGTTTTCCGCTTTTCCGAAAAACTTTCCGTCTTACGTTTCAAATTTTCCGGTTTCCGGAAAAATATTTTCCATTTTCCGGTAAATGTGGCCATCCCTAGTTGGAAGTACAACACATTAAATATTAATTCGAAGCTGTTGGTTCGTCATTGCCGTATTGTACGGTACAAATAATCCGACTTACAAAGTGCACTCATGGCCATTATCTATGAATGTGAGTGTACGTATTTTGTACACTACTTATACACATATCTAAAGATATTTTTCAGAGAAGTGTACTTTTTTAACATTTTGTATACATTTTAAATTTTATCACTTTTTAATGTAATTGGAAGCATGCTATCAAAATGGCTGCACTGGCTTTGCTAGGTTGTTTGTAGGCTTGGAAACAATTGCAAGGTACGTACGTAGCTGGTGTGTATGACGGAGAACTGCTTCTGGCAACGGTTGAAAGAAAAGTCAATGATAATGTATTCAGTTGAAATTATGTTGCTCAAAGAATCAAATAAATTCATATTGCCCGAAACACCTGATATATGTTTATTAATGACGAGAAGTATTGGCGATGGCGGGTGCTCGTTTACCAAAGGTATCTAGGTTTCATTCTAGCAAAATTATCTAAACACTTGTAAACACAATACATGTAAGGGATCATTTATATTTCTTGTAGCGTCATTTCTGGTCAATGTTTCGAAGCTCTATTTTATCTCCTGATTATCTTAAATAATCTGTATTTGACACGTTCTTTTCCTATTGCGACAAATAAATAAAATATGTCTTAAACTTTGTGCAGCTATGGTAATAGCTAAACTGTAAAATGTTTTTCATTTTTTTTTAAGTAGGCAAAATTTATTTTTCAGTTAAATATTTATTGGTATTTTAAAGGAGATACATTGCATATAAATTAAACAGAAGCAGTCTTGATTCACTATGGGGCTTTTCTGACAAACTTCTCCCAATAATTCGATACAACATTTGGAACAATAAAGACAGTATTACTAAGAAAAAATATTAATTAGACCTTTAACATAGAAACTTGAATAACCTAACAAATGCTGTGAACTTTGCTTGAATTACACCGATAGCAAATGCCAGTCATAAAAATACATAAAAACATACCTCGTAATTACCCTACTACTTATTTTATTAATCCTTGTAGAAAATTGGCTTATTTCGAATGCTGCTTGTCTTCGCGCCAGGACTTGATGGTTTGCTGAAGCCTGTTAAGAAATTCTTTCCGCTCTTCTAGAGAAAAAAATATGGAGAAACATTCCTCGAAATAATTAACTGAATGAAATATTGGGACGAGCGTTATATAAAACGAAAAAATCGTATATGGCTTTTTATAATAATAGATTTCAAAGCTCTATTGCCGGTGGAATTATGAGAAACAAATGTATCTTTTCCTGAAGTGGGTGGCTGCAATACTACTACATGTATCTCTTAAAGAGATGTGTGTAGTTTTTTCTTCTACAGGGTATCCGAGAAGTCCCTGTACCCCTAGGTTCGAATATTACTCAGAGCAATGTAATTTTAGTTTATTTATTTAATATATACGAACTATGTTTCCAGTGGATCTGTATGTCTTAATCGTACACAGAGATGTATGCGTCTCCATGTCCTCCTTGACGTATTGTAGAGCATCTGAAGGGTTATATTTCGAAAGTCTTTCTTCACACTTTCGCGCAATTCTTCATTTGTCGTGTACCGACGTTGCGAGACATGTGACGTGATTATTCCCCACGATGAGTTGTCTTTGAAAGGTTGGGGCTTCGTGGAAACCATTTGAATGGGGCTGAGGATGGAGAACCACGACCAATCCAGGGCCTGGAAATCAAGGACCTGAAAAGCAAAATTGGTTAGAGCCGCGTCCTGCGGTGCCCACACACGATTCAAGATTCCCTTCTCTCCTAGTGAGGTATTAACCACCTTTGCAACATGTGTAAATAAGAATATTCATTCACATATTGGTAAAAATATGGCCAAAACAAGTATCACGGTCCATATCATAATATGAGGCGGGCTTCGTTCCATCTCTTGCACATAATGAGGATTTTCCTTAGACCAGAAGACCACATTCCTTCTGTGTGAACTGCATACTCATCTGAAAATAACATTAGCGCGAGAGACATAGGAGCATTTGTAAATTGTGTCAAGAAAGCAAGTCACGCTGCAACACGCTCCTCCATTTCGTTGTCAGAAAGTTCATTCACAAACATCGATCTAAATACTTTCATATGATTTTTTTTTGTAAATATGGTCATGTGTTGTTCAAGACGTATGATATATTCAGCTCAGCTGCTCGTTGAGAATCCATTTAGTTACAGGATCAAAATTAAGAGTGTTCTGCGGATATTTTCAATTAGATCCTTTCTATAGTTGCCTATACATACGGTTAACTTTTTTCTCTCTTCAACTTTTCCGCACAGTGTCTGTGAATTACAGAGAAATAAAAGTTTTCGACTTTGTCAGCTTGACCCAGTTGCCGATATTCTATTGAGGTACGGTAGTAAAAAAGCCTCACCAATTTTATGTCGTTTTTCATTTACAAATGTTGAGAACAAATATATCTATTTTTTGTTTCGTTTCGTGTCAAAAGTTGAGTATTTTGCTAAGCTGATCCCTTATTTGCCAAGTTCTGGCAGAGAACGCTTTCAATGTAGGTTTTTAGCTTCTTACAATTTATATTAATTTTATACATGAAACTATAAAGTAATTTAAGAAAGAACAATGATACGTTTTTCAGTAAAGTAATCAATTAAAATTTTCTTTTTGCCTTCGTTGAGAAGTAACACCTTTATGCAGAGTTTTGTGTAAAAGATAATTAAATCTCAGTAATTCAAAATAGCACAATCCAATCGTACAAATGCACGGACCACAATACAGGGTAAGTCAAAATGATGTACCCGATTTCATAAATTTATTTTGTGAAATATAATGAACATATCTGAATGTAATACATGTGGTAAGAAGGGTAACTCTCAAAGTTTTTTTCAGTCACATCACAAGTGCTCTATGTGAGCACCTCGCGTAACACGACACACATCAAGCCGATAGTCTATCTCCTGCCAAACCTTGTGTAGTGTGTCACGGTCAATCTCTGCAATGGCTGCTGTGATGCGGGCGCGAAGGTCACCCAATGTTGTTGGAAGTGGTGGTACGTAAACACGATCCTTTATGAAACCCCACAAAAAGAAATCACACGGGGACAGATCGGGGGAACGAGGTGGCCAACGAATGAGAACTCGATCCTCCTGAGATGCACGGCCTATCCAGCGCTGTGGCAATGCCTCATTGAGATGATCCCGAACGCTGCCATGGTAATGCGGAGGGGCACCATCCAATTGAAGAATGAAATCTGCACTATCCTCTTCGAGCTGTGGAAGGAGCCATTGTTGCAGCACATCAAGAAAAACATGTAATGTCACAGTAGGTTCAAGGAAGAAAAAGGGCCCATAAATCTTTTCAGGGGAAAGTGCACAAAACACATTCACCTTGTGTGAATCGCGTTGGTGTTCCACAACTGCGTGGGGATTAGCAGTTCCCCAGATCCTTACGTTGTGTCTATTCACATTCCCAGAAAGGTGAAACACCGCTTCATCACTGTAACGTAACCTTTCGGCGAACCCATCCTCTTCCATTAACGTGAGAAAATCAGCACAGAAAGACGCTCGAGCAGCATAATCAGTGTCTCTTAAGGCTTGTAGCAGTTGCAAGCGATAGGATTTCATTTGTAAACGTTTCCGCAGAATTCGCCATACAGTTTTCTGTGGCATTTCAAGTTCCCTCGCTGCCCGGTAGGTAGACTTCTGTGGACTCCGCACAAAACTGGCGCGAACACGTTCCACTGTCTCTTCCTCAGCTGAAGGACGGCCAGTCGATTTTCGCTTACAGATGCAGCCCGTATCTCTGAATTTTTCATACCACGTACGAATGGGTTTTCCAGTAGATGGTTCTCTGCCATACTTGGTACGGAAATGCCGTTGAACACTCATCACAGAGTTGTTTACATGGTAATCCAGCACACAGAACGATTTCTGCTCTCCAGTCAGCGCCATTTTCGTTAACTGCTTCCAGCGCCGCGTAGCGGTAGACAATGCAACCACGCGGGACATAAACTAAACTCAACTAAACTTTGAACTTTTGCCTTTCCTTGCGCGTAGCTCACATTAAGATATATTCATTATATTTCACAAAATAAATTTATGAAATCGGGTACATCATTTTGACTTACCCTGTATGTAACTTTGTATTTAGGATATTGTGCTATTTATTGTTTCCTTCCGATTTCACATTATGAAAGCTGAATATGTTACAGTCGTGATCTTTTGTCCTACAAAACTGTATATATGGGATACTTTAGTGCATAATGGGTTTACTCCTTCTCGATCTTTTAAGCTGTCAAATGTACATATTCTACAAAGATCTATTTTACAGACAAGATTCGAACCAGGAACGTTGTTAATCCTAAAATGAATCCTATCGCCTCAGACCTCTCTACAGTTGCAACCAGCTTTTACCTTGGACAGCAACTGCTTACATAGGTAATCACCACATGATATTTTTGGAACGCATAAATGATATTTTTTATTGTTTATAATTCTTAGGTCTACTATTGCTAATTATGCAAACATGCAAAGTAATTTAAAAAAAATGTCATCTGAACTGTTGCAAATATTAACTTTCTGCAAACGAACTATTGTTATCTGCTGAAAAGTTCATGCTCATTGAGACCCACATTTACTGCAGAAAATTTCTGGGAATCCGCTACATCCTTTGGGAAATCTGTTGGACAATAACTGCAAAAATCTTGAAAATGCATTTTTGGATAGAGTAGGTTTGGCTTCTTTAATATTGACACGCTGCGTCATCTCTACTTTTAGTGTTATCGAAGAACTTAAACTCTAAAGTTCATTTTCTCACATTAAGAAAGCCTGTAGCTCCAAATAGAGGCAGATTTACAACCATAGTTTTATAAATATTTTAATGCAATATCATATAGACTAGATTGAGGAAAAATGCCTACATTAGTGTAATTCCATAACTACGATCTTAGATGAAAAACTTGTATAATGTGAAACAAGTAGTCAGTATATTCTCTAAGATGGATGTCGGGTAACCTCTCACGTAGAAACGAAGCAAGTCCTTTGGAAAGAATCTATTAATTTTTAACCTAAAATAATTTTCTCTAGTGAGTAAATAGTTTAGGATCGGGCTAAATTCCATGACAGAGTAGTAAATAGGGTAGTTCTGACTGTCAAGCACTGACTTAGACTGTATCAGAAAGTAGCCATGTGTGTGGCAGGAAACAGGTGAGGTGGCGTCTTACCCCAAAAGTTGGAGTAGATGCCCAGTAGCAAATGCATTGCATCAAATAAGATTATTTTCTGATTAGACGCTTATTTCTTTGGGCTATTTTTCTTAAGTAGAATGTAGTTGTACAAGGACATTTGTAATTGGTGGTATACGTACGTATTCAATAGAACTTGAATTTCATTCATTGACTATGGCTCAAGCCGGAATAGGGTTAGGGTAAGGATGTAAGAAAGAAGTCGGCCAGGACCTAGTTTCGAAGGCACCTTTATAAAAATATTCTGGAAGTAGTTGAAATATATTCACATTTCTTCATCAAATTTAGTTGTACATGGTGTAGACACGAAGTTTCAGATCTTAATTTCATTATTATGGTGTTACTAGCTGTTGATTACGGTCTTTGTCCGCACTGCAGGTGTAGGAAAATATTCAGAAAATCAATGTTTATTTTTATGTTTTAAAATGGTATTGGCTGAATAGCGCTCCATGTTGCAAATGCCACCCACCTGTAGTTGCGTGGAGATCAAAGATGTTGACAACACTAGCAGTTCTTTTAGTTCTATGAATACTGCTGCACCTACAACTACTATTACTACTGATACTACTGCTAATAATAATAATAATACTACAACAGTTTTACAACTACTAATACTACAACAACATCCACTATTGCTACTAATACAACTAATACTATTACAACTATAATTACTACTATTAGTAGTGTTCAAAGTGGAT
Organism: Lepisma saccharinum; assembly: GCA_022664845.1. Lineage (NCBI taxonomy): Eukaryota > Metazoa > Arthropoda > Insecta > Zygentoma > Lepismatidae > Lepisma > Lepisma saccharinum. Next base: position 29,730 of record JAGDQP010000345.1, read on the forward strand.
TAAATCATAATTAAAGCACGAAGCTACTTTTAAATGGCGTACAATAATCAATGAATGCAGTCAATAATAATGGAATTACTAAATTGTAGTTATAATTATATTGATGCAAAACACTGCATTCTGTACTTTCTGCATTTTCTATATCAACTGTACAGGTTGCATGATGCACGCAACTCACTACTTTGGTTATTCTAATAAAGTTATGGCTTCTCTTTGGAAAGTCCTTCAGATCGTTCTATACATTAAAGGTTACATTATGTTGTGTTACCTTCGTATTAATTAGTGTAAGTCAACTTTAACTGACCTTAATGTCTTTATCCCTTCGAAATCAGGTCCGAACTAGTGTACTGAAATTTGTGATTTTTTATCCGGGGGAGTATCCAAGGAGCATACAAAACTAGTTTTATTTTAAACTGTAGGTTTCTGTTAATCTATTTAAAATCACTAAACATATTTATATATTACGTAAAAAACACTGTTGCGTTTCATTATCATAGGTTATGTTTTTCTTCCTTTGTTAACAACAATCCAAATCTGAATTAAAATTCTTTATTTATTAACCTCACATTATTGCTTTAAATTAAACATGGAAACAGTTTATTTATTTCATTGTTATAAACAATTTAATTAGTTTTATTGAATTAGTTCACAGCATGGTTACTTCCTATGACTTAGAATACGCATATGACCTGTTTCTAGAGCTAAGGAAGACGTGTGCAAAATTTGATGGAAATCAATTTACAATCCACGCATGTAGATTCGTAACGTATAAGTAACATAGATATTAACTTTCAGATGTATATATATATATATAGCGACAGAGAGAGAGAGAGAGATCTTAGTATTAGGCATCTTTCCTCAATTTATTATATTTTATACATTTCTAATGTTTTCTAAACTACCATAAACATGTGTAGCCTATATATTCCCATGTTCTTTAAAATATATAATGTTTCTTAAATCATATAAGAAAAATATGATTATTTGAATGAAGATGCTTATATATCCTGAAATGAAGAACGAATGTATAAGTAACTTTGGCAAAATTTAGTTATAAAGAAAACGTATTTTTGTCTTAAAGTTAGTAAATCTTTTCTCAATACTTGATTAATTAGGGGCTCAGTTCGAAATGTCTAATGTTACTTTTTCTATTCATTTATGGACATTCATAACGTTAATATAATAAGAGTTTAGAGGTAGAACAAACTCATATCGTGCATTTAGAATTACTTGATCCATTTATAAAGTGTTAATAAAGTTTGAATGTCTGAGTCGATTTCATTTATCAATATTTGGACGTCATTTGAAGGGCATGATGTAACTTTTCTTAGGCAAGTCAAATCTTTTATTCAAACACATTATTCTGTTTGAATGTTTAACCACAGAAAAATCAACCTCTTCCGTTTCAAAACTCTACGATTGAACCAAGTTAAATAAACAACATCCTACTTGATTGACCTGGAAATGTTATTCAGTCAGTGAACGTGGTGGAAGTCTTCAACTTTTAAATCTATTTATTTCCTTCTGACGTGAAATGTTAGTCTCTTTAAAATAAAAGAATGAGGTGAAATTCTGGCCAAGTGCCACGACACAAGATTAAGATTGGCACCCGTAACAAAACTTTTTCGCTCTATCTTTTCCTCTGATACAAAGACATTCACTTAGAAGAGCTAAACCTGCAAGATAAACACTAAATGCGGAAATGGCCTTTTAGCTGGTAGATTAGCAGGAAGAAAGGAGTCCATAATATTTCTGATACGCGTTTGGTTGCAGTTACGCTTGTTATGCCCTCGTGAGATGGTTTGTTTGTTGCATCAGAGGTTATCAATCTTTAAATGAACGAAGTGAACAAAATTGCTTGTTCTGCTTTCCCTATACATACATATATATATATATATATATATATATATATATATAGGTTTTTAAAAATGTTTAGGATGTTATATTACAGAAAAGGACATTTTAGCCCTACATTTGCTTACATTTTAGCACTTTGTTTATTATGTACTTCGAAACTTATCTTTTAACACTATGTAGTGAATTTTAAGCTCACCAATCTTGTACGGAACTAAAATATTAATAAAACTTCACTTACCTGGAATTGTTACTGATAGTTGAAATAAAAATAGCCTGTTTATTACTTTACTTTTCTAGAAGTACAATAAACCTAATACATTCTTTTTTAAATCTATATTTGAAATCTTTTCAGCACAAACATCACTTCACTTTCTTAGAATTCCACTAAGGAAGAAAATATTTTTAGTTATTGTTTCCAGGACTTTTCACGTTATTGTGTAGCACAAACATATAAATCCCTTTACTTTCTGGAGGGGTACTGAACAACAAATTATTCTGAAAGATTCTCTGGTGTGAACCTTTTTCTATCGTTTGTCAAAATTCTCTTAAATGTCGAAAAACTGCGTTCTGCATCACATGATGTAAGAAGTGCATATTTCATGCTGAATATTTAGGCTAATTTAGCCTAAAAAATCTACTCATAATTTAGGTCCTAACCCCCAAATTAGGACATTTTACGTCCTTTAAAATTATTATCCTTTGGCTCATAGCAACTTAAAATGTAAAGGAAACACGGAAATTCTCCATTAACTATGAAAGAATAAATTAGGATCAAACCTAAGAATCCGAGGCCTAGTGATATATATTGAAACAGTTTCTCTCAAACTCTATACCTTCAAATTGACTTTTGAGAATGAACTAAATAGTGATGATACTCTCCGTATTCTTCTTACTAACTATGCTGTCTTTGCTACATTTTGACACAATTTTAAGAATAAACAACAGAAAAATGCAAGCTATTTTCAGTGTGCTAAAATATAACAAAGATAACTCGTGTGTTTGTTAGCACACTGCGTTATTGAAAATATTTTATGAGGGTGCACTACGAATTCTCAGTATTTTTTTTAAACTATCAGTATTACAGTTATCTAAAGATTGAAGTAGCCACTTGAAGTAATGAATAAGCATTATAATCAACCTTTGATACTTCAGAGCTATTTAATAGCTTTGATTATATTATTTCTTAATAACCATTCTATTGCAATGATACATTTTACTACTTAAATTTTCTGTTGAAATAAATCGCCAAATGTTTAGATAATGTTTTGCAAAAACTTAGTTAGCTATTAGTATTACACTTCCATTGAATTAGAATTCGCAATTTATAATATTGTAACTTTGTTAAATTTTGCAACTAAATGTCATATTTAAGAGGCTCAGAAGCAAAGGGATGGAAGCGATAGTAAAAAATAAAAGTAAGTTTGAGTTAATCTTTTATATATGTGACACAGAATATTCGTATTACATCACTCTGCTTCTGAAAACCTCATTTGTGGAATATCCGTAGTGTGCTTCTTGTTCACATATTGTTACAGAGATTCTCTTTGCAATTTCTGCTCACGTTTAAACTGAATACTCATGAACGTGTAAAGTCTGTTCGTAAATCCTCAGCCTGAAAATGTCTGCGAATATTAATGATCATGATGGTGCATACTTCTCCCTCATGTCCACGTCTCCATTTTTGTACTCAATATACGTGCGGTTTGTTCACTTCTCCTAACCTTGATCAGTTTAAGAGTTATGTGAATCCTTGGTGATTATATTCATTTTTTTTGTAATGCAACTATACTAAATAATACTAACACCATGAAATATTATAACACTTTTCTCAATGTAACTAATGAGTGGATAACTTGAATAATTTATTTCCACAACATAATAAAGCAGATGAGCTTACAGAGTTGAGATATAGTGTAATTCTTCGAATGATTCAGGAACGTATATCAACATAGTTGTAGATGCTGTCATTATTTTATTAACTCACTTAGGGTGAAGCATAATCAGACAATTGAGAAAGATAAACCATATATTATTCAAATTGCGTCATTGCTGTAAGCTACTGCAAATACAACTAAATTTTCAGAAATTATGACGAATCTTTAATATCTACTATAGTTCAATTTTTGGTTTACAAATCTTGATTTCATGACATTCGTTGTATGAAACTTCCAAAGTTTCCTCTATAATTGTCACGCAAAATATATATTCTTGTATATTGATCGATTGTCACGTTGCGTGCTTAGATTTTAACTTTAAAATAAACACGAAGTTTTGGAAATCAGTAATTCTTTTATTTTTTAAATTTATTGCGTAATAAAATAATGCTCTACCCTCTATTCCCAGGTCTCTTCATCTCTCGTTTTCCCTTCTTTCCGTAGGGCATACGTATTTTTTACATTGCAAATTAACCAAAAATTATAGGTAAGAAAATGGCTCACACAGGTCTTCAGTTCTTTACTGGATCAAAATTTCGAAGGCAGATTATGAACCTTTAAATGCTTTTTCCAACGCAACAGGATTTTATGTGCATATGAAATATGTGCATTCACTATTATATTAAGGAATTATGTGAGAAGCTTAAACTTGTTTGGGTTCCCCACCCAACTATTGTTTCAGTGAGATACAAGTATTTAGGGAAGTGTATTTGACACTTGCGCATTTGTAGAATTAATATCTAAGTTTTCTAACTTAGTGTAAATTTCAAGTTCCTATTAAAAGAAGAACTTTGATTTGAGTTTCAATGTTTTAGTGCTGTATAAGTCAATAACTGGTTCCACGATATTTAAATGTTTTCACAGGTTTAGTATTACAGTACTTCAGACAAAAATATCGTATTTCTTATTTCAGCGGCACTTGCTTTACTTTATTCCAGCATATGGATGGTTCTACAATGTATTCAATAGCTCTTTTTTAATTTGAATCACAATATAGTCAGAAACAGGAAGATTACCATCTTGAGACTAAAGTAACTCACTATTTCTTATTTACACACATGGAAAGGTTTACTATCTTCTTTAGACATTTTTGTTAATTTAAATTTTACTTTTTTTCTCTTTTGCAGTTGAATATACTTCTAGATATTTTTTCAGATCTTAGGAAAATATCCCATCATTTATCTTACGTTACTCTTATTATGCAATAGCTCTTAATTATCCTGTACTAGTATTGCTTTATTATTAAACAAATTCCATACAACAATACAGAGAAGGATTTAAGAAGGAATAGTTAAAAACATTTTCAAGGTATCATTCAAACATTTGCTTTGTGTGAAAGAGAAAAGATGCCATGGGCGCCAAACCTTTCAAATGTTAAGTGAACGATGTACCAACTGAGCTACGGCCGCACGGTCTGGACACTTTTCTGATTGGTACAATTTTCATATTCTGGAACGGCTTTTCCGGGTAAGCTGAAAAATCATGTAATCACGTTAATTATACTCATGGCCATAGCCACAGATACGATAAAATGTATTTGCCCCTGTTTGTATGCAACCCATCTATCGACATGGTAAATTGGGTTATATATGGTTTAGGAGTTCCTCAAATGTTCCAATACTTTCTTTAGTTTTACCAGCCGAATACCCATGTGGTACCAAGACAAAAACCCTGGCTATTGCTTTTGTCCTCTCTGCCCATTCACTGTGGGACATAATCACACAGACATGGGACAGATTTATATTATAATTTGCCTGTCTGGCCGATACACATAAGTTACATAAAAGCACATAATTCGTCAAGGAAGTAGCATTAGTCAAAAGAGTCGTGTACAGTCCTACTAAAAGATTACGAAAACTCTGAATTACTGTCAAAGGACTGTCTTGTTTCTAAAATGTTCTGCAAATTTATATTAAAACCTTAATACTACAGAAATGTGCTTATATTTATATTTTTTGTATTTACAATATATAAAATCTGACAAAATAACTTGCTTAGCCACATTCGAAATAAGATACGATCTATTCCATCATAATGGCAGCGGCATTGCAGCATTTTCGGCTTCTGTTCTTTTCTTCAAAGTAAATCAATCAAAGAATACCAAGCAGTCTACCCGGGGAGCAACCAAGGACGAACAAGAAACTTTTCGAATCACTTAATTTCGTGACTCATGTTGCAAAATTCATCGATCATTCTACTTTTTCATAAGGAAAGACCGTAATATACCTAGCAATCACGACAAAGTCTAACACCACACAACCATTCATTCATGAAGTGTTTGGCTAAATGTGTAAGGGGTTTTAAGAGATCTTCTTGTTTCTTTTTTTAAAATCTTAAATACACACGGAAGGCTAGTGAAATATAATTCAGGCTTCATCTTATTTATGCAGAACAGAATTGTAATAAAGGAACAAATATGGTCCGCTATGCAGTAACTCATCCAAATGTTCGTGCCTGTATCAGAAAAGGAAGCTGAACAAAAGGGAGAGAGGAAGGAGTGTTTCCTCTTAAAATTCCGATTCGTTTTACAGGTTGCGTGATCACCATTATGATAATGTCAATAGCAAAGCTGGTCCAAGTTTTGTTTTCACTTTATAAAAAGGAATTTCTGCAGATAAGCTAAATTTCTCCGTATAAGGAACAATATAAGTTTCCAATAGCTAAAAATGTTTTCTTTTCTGTGAAGGAGCAATATAATTTGGTAGGAAAATATTCCAGTGACGTAAGGTTTATCATATATATTTCGTGATAGAAATCCATAATATCATTTCTTCAGTTTTGAAACGTACTTTTACAAGTTTAAGGGGTCTGATACATAAATTACTTTGATATTATCAATACTCTTATCTGATTTGGAATTTTAAACAGAGCTACACAATGTTCAGTTTTCTGTCGTTAGGAATTTTTTATATCTTGGCGTCGAACTGCCGAATATAAATTTGTAGGTCACGATCTAATCTTTAGCAATCTCCATCAAATCCGAAGGCTCCAGAGTAAAATTAGAACAGTAGATAAAAAGAAATCATATTCGTTTATACGACGTACTCTTTTAACGATCTTTAAAGATTTGAATGCCTACTCGTTTATATATCTCGGTCAATATGTTAGAATGAAATGCATGATAAAAGAGGATAATTCAATACTAACACCAATACGAGGAAGGACAGTCGGTAAAGTATTTACCTTGTAATATGAAGTCTCGGGTTCGATTCCCGGTGCTGGCTCGCCTTTCAGGTTTTTAATTTTCATGGGTCACACCAGGCAATCGCTGAGGTGGTACCTTCAATAAGCCTATTGGTAATTTCTTCGAACACCTTTCCCTTGTTATTATATATATATATATATATATATATATATATATATATATATCCAATGTAAAATGGAAGTAATTAACAATTTAAATAATTTGCAAGGGAACTTAATATTAGGAAAGACCAACGCTTTATCGTGTTCTTTTTCTTTGTTTTTGTAGAAAATTGTCTAATATGTAATATATTCAGTTTTAATGTGTATGCCTTTGTATTCTTTGTTTACAGTCAATTGTTCTTTTTGACATACACAGAATCCTGTACAGGATTTTTGTTCGTATATTCGTTCTGAAATTGGTTAAGTTTGTTGTTTTCTGTGTGATAAATGATCCAGATTTTCTGCAGAAGTTGGAAAATTGAACTTACGCAGACGAATTGTCATGCCAAAAGAGTTAAAATATAAAATGTAAAAAGAGCTGTGATATGATAGTTGTAGGTGAAAGTGACATATTATCAATTTATACGATTCAGATTAATATAATACCTTGAAGAGTAATTAGGTCAATGCAACACTTATACACTGAAGGTTTGGGAACCAAACATAACAGGAATGTAATGAAAATTTAGAGAAGGTTAAAACTAAAATAAGGAAACTACATCAATTTAAGGAGAGAGCGTATAGAAGAGATAGCGAAATAGATTGAATGAATAGAAGTGATGGAATGAGCAGATCATGTAACCGGGTATGTTATTACTTTCGCATGGTCTGTTGATAATTCTTAACGGTTTTGGAGATATACAAATAGCCTGGGAATTAAGAGAGCAGGGTTTGCCCGTGAATATTGAAAAGTGATTGGAAATTTGAGAGAGAGAGAGAGTGTGTGGAAGATGAATGTGATAGAATCAACCAATCACGTTCATAATTACATCTCACTTTCAGCAGTCTACAGTATAAAACGCGTACTGTGAATTAACTTCACTGAATGTAAAACAATAAGTCATAATGCTGTGGTATTTATTTTACGAAATGTTCAAATCAAGAGTAAGATTTGGCAACATTGTTGTTGCATTTTACTGATGCGCGGTTGTTTTAAAATATTTGAATGTATTGATTTTGTTGACAATTCATATCTACGATGAAGCGTTATATTTCTCCGATGGATATTAGTTATTTCTACAGAGATATGGTTGAACGAAAAGGAGTTCTCAGGTATTGACTAAATGATTTTTGGATACACTGTTATACTGAATATTGTTTATCGAGAATTATGAACTAGAAGGTGATAAAAATATTGAATACATTGGTTTGCGTAGATGTACTTTGGTTCATACTTTAACTTAGGTTTGGTTACGTTTAATCTATATTTCAAAAGTATTATGTATTACCAAAAACTAGCAATAATGAGATTACAGCAATATTACGAGCTCGTATATAGCGGAGTCGGCTGAAACAATAGGTGATAAGTGAGGTTCTCAGAGTACAGAGTAACAGTGATGTAAATCGCTACTGGCCTGAATCAGTGACAGTCTACAGACTCACTGACTGTCAGAATTATTTGAGCCAGCATCTCACCAGTCTCTCTGCTAACAGAAAATCACTGCTCTTTTCATCTCATCAAGATACAAAAGCACTGTACGATGAAGGATTGGCAGGCAGTACCTAATTAGGTTATTGTTTAGGACTTATTTTTTTGGGGCGGGTAGAAGAGTTTGGATGCAATACAGGCCAAACTACGCGTATGAAGTTAATTCATGACTTCAACAAAGGATTGTATGAGTTTATTGGGTTGCCGTTATAGCGAAAGACGTGCTTTACTAGAACACGTTGGTATCGCTGTTTCGTTTCAGAACAAATTTTACTACTCATAATTGTATTATGTCTTTAAAATCTCGGTAAGATAAGACGGTACACGGAAGGTAAGAGTGTCTTTCAAGATAATGCATACTTATGTGGTTACCATTACAACATTAGGAGAGAAGTAAGCTGACTGCATCTGCATAGACTGACCTACTGGTCCCCGAGCATGCATTACGTACAGCACCTGTGGAATGATAAGGAATGGTATATTTTGACTGTAGATCCTACTCCTACAAATGTGATGTAATTGCGTGCTTCAGTATAGACTGCGTAAGCAGCAATAAATTATGTGCTATTATCAACATGTAGGTTTCATACCTTTATATGTGGTAATGACTCTTGTATATATTTACAGCTAATAGATGAACGTCTTATTAATTATATCCATACAATTTGTAATATTTACTTCATCGGATCATCATTTGTCTGTAGTGCGAATCACAATTCAATTTTTGAAGCTAGTGTGCTTTATTGTCAGTAAAATGATTTATTCAAAATGCCAGTGTTTAAGCTTGCATTTTTGCAAACGGTTTATGATAATTTAATATGCAATGCAAATAATGCGCGTAAATATGTAATGTAAGAGCATTGTTATGGAAATATAGGTGGAGAGTTCAGCATAAGAATGAAATTGTAGCAGAACAATTCATCAATCACGAGAAATTAAATACAAAGATTAACCTAAACTTAAGGAATTCTGGTATCAGACAATAATGGAAATAAAAAATAACTCAATATTACTTACACGCAACATTTTTATCTTTTATTAAAACGCTAGTTTAAAAACAGTTTGTTTCGTAATTTGGAAAACAAGGAACATAGGAGTTTGATTATTCCGATGCTAAAACACTCCATCTAGCAAAACACGCAGTTCCTTTCAATATAAACATGGAGACGTTTTCTAATTTTTATGCACAAAAATGGATATGGAATTAAGTTTAATATTTCCGGAATAGTCCAGAGGATTAAGAAGTTAGCTTTATTTTAGGGGCTTCAGAGTTCAGCATTTGAGGTTGACATTGAACCTCTTTCAGTAAATGAAATCATGATGTTTTATCTCATCAAATAGCTAACTGGATTACTAAAACTCGTGCCAAGGTCTTTAACAAAACAACCGTATCGAGCGGAGGTAATATGTAGGAATGCTGACACAACAGTTCAGCTGGTGAACTTCCAAAGGCAAGGTCTTTATACGCTTCATCTTTAACTAACGAATTTTCTTCGTGACGCATATAACTATGTCCCAAGTTCACCGTACTTGAAATTAATGCATTCTGCTTAGCAGGATAATTTAATAGTCCAGAGGTACATAGTTGACGGGTATTCGTGAAAAGGTTAAAACAGTTGTCTGATATGTCGCTGCCAAAGATTACCTTATTACTAAGGACGAATGCTAAAATTGTACCTTATAAGTATCCGAACTGCAACTTCATTCCTTCATTCCCATGTAAAACGTTATGAAAGAATAATTGCATCAGTTACGTTATGCCTGCTCTTTATTATGGAAGTAAGATGTATTGAAACAAATGCTTGAATATATACGTAACATTTCAGGATGATGCTTCTCCAAATTTAAATGCCTGAATTATATCGCAATTTGCACCAGTTAGAGAATTATGAGATATACCAGTCTAAATTTATTTCTTTTGTAACCATCTTTAAAAAATACTTGAAGAAGATAAACAAATGTGTAAAGGCATCCATCATGGTACATTCTCGTGGCAGGTATAATAGAAAATAATAACAAAAACACAATAGTTTATCTAGTGCTATTTTCAAAGACAGAGACAGCTAAAAATGGACGAGAGGGGGAGATAGAGGGACAGAATGGCAGAGAGAGCTATAAAAAGACAATTGATTGATTTGTTACCACGTTTATGCTCGCTCTCTCTTCTTTCTCTCTCTCTCTTTCTCTCTCTCTCTCTATAACTAACTACCTAACTCTATGGCTTATGGAGATCGCAAGTTCATCGCCGCAGTAACAACCGATCGCCATTGGATTCTACCCTGGCACATCAAGCCAGTTTTCATCACGAACACCTACTTCTCGAAGATCTCTTCTAATATTATCCACCCAAAGACGTCTCGGTCTTCCCAATGGTCTCCTTTCATTCGAACTTCCAACCAGTGGAGAATATAATCATTTTTCCCCCATCCGAGCTACATGGCCTTCCCATCTTAGTCATCGCGATTTCATTATTTTCACATCTGGTGAATAGTACAGTCCGTGGAGTTCTTCATTATGCAGTCTCCTCCATTCCTGAGTCATCTCGTCCCGTTTCGGCCCGTGTAACTTTCTCGAAACCTTATTTTCAAACACACGTAATTTATGTTCATTTGCTAGGGTCGTACTCAAACTTTCGCAACCGTAAAGTATTACCGGCAGAATAACCGTTCTGTATATTTTCAATTTCAATTTCCTTGATATAAATCGTGATGTTAGAAGTGTTTGGACTGAATAGAAACATGCGTTGCCCGATACTAAGTGACTTTTTATTTCTTCCGTTACCTCATTTTTGCTTGTTATGCATTCTCCCAAGTATTTGCTTACTTTCTCTATGACCTCATTACTAATTCTCATATTTTCATTTCCTTCATTCTCTGTGTTTCGGCTTCTTATCATGTATTTTGTTTTCTTTATGTTTACCTGTAGACCTATCTCATCGCACGCTTCTACTAAGACATTGGTGTTGCTTTGTAGTGCATCTATATTGTCCCCTATTAAATCTACATCATCCGCGTATACGAGCAGTTGATTCAAACCTTTCAATGATAGTCCCTTTTTTTCCTCTTTAATTTTTAAAATCGCACCCACTGGGACTTTTAACCTGTGCCAATTAGTAATCTAGTTTCCGAATCAAGCTATTTGCGGAAGAATGATCACTGATTGACGTCATTTCTCAGACATATGGACTTAAGATACCTATTTAAGCCTATTAATGATAATAATAATTACTATTATTATTAATATGTTTATTTGTAAACGTCCTAAACGAGCTGTCAGCTCCTAAGAGTGAGATATTCATTTTTGTTGAAGTGGCGTACGAAATACTCTGTTCAATGGACTTCTACTGATCTTGAAACCGAAACTACGCACAGGACCACTCGGTCAACCGAGGTTATATAAAAATTATTATTATATTATTATTGGTAATAGTAGTAGTAGTAGTAGTAGTAGTAGTAAACATAGACCTAGTCCTGTTGATGACATTGGATACATCGCTAACATAGAACAATCATGGATAATTAATTATGTAAGGCATTCTTTCTGAGATTTCCAGGGTATTCCGCAGTCCTACCAGACGAATTATATCTATACATAGGCCCTACGCGCTATTTCTTTCATGTGCTAATTCTTTTCATTATTGTTACTTTAATAGTCCGTAATGGGAACTCCCGGATATCTATTTTCTGAATTATCTGGTTTCCTAAAACTAAAAATGGATTATCGTTAATATGGATATCCATAACAACACAGTAATTATAATAACAACAAACCAATTTACGGTATAGTATTGTTACTTTTCAAAGTAATGAGTAATGTTCAAATGGTTCGCAAGGACACAAATAAGGCAATATTGTATATTATTCTCCTTTCACATAAAATATGCTGTTTTCCACCCTCTTAAAATATTCTTTTAATGAGATAAATTTGAAAACATTTGCCTCTGGGGCATTACAGATATTGAGGGCTATATACACAGTTGTATAAAGCTGTACTTTAGGTACACTTCCTAAACACTATTAATTTATTATGTTAATTTAGGTACAGTTTTAGAAATAGTAATTTAATTTTCAATTGCCGTTCTGAAATGGGTGATCTTATAACTAATATTAGTCTTGCAATTGTCATTACGTTGTGTTGAAGTAATTTAAAGAAATGAAGATTTGGAGTCACTTCTAAGAGCTATACAATAAAACCAGGGCAAATATTAAAAAAATACTGGTTATTAAGCACAGCAGACAATAAATTAGACCCCTTGGGTAGAACATCTACTACTTATGTACTGAGTGTCAGATGTGCGTGGCACTCCATGAAACTAATACGCGACTCGGTAAGTAGGGGACTTATAGTTGCTTTCACAGGTATGGTTCACGCTGGTATGGGTCGGTAAAAAGATCTGAGTGAGTGGAATAAAGGTTTCATTGCATTTGGGTAGTCGAAAGGACATTCACTGCGTTGAAAAAGTGTCGGAATTCACTGCTGTGCCGCGCAGTACAGGAAAAACAACGAACCAAACGTTATTGCACCATTTGAAAGCTTTAATGCGGAGTGCGTTCAAGGTGTCGTTTAAGCTGGGGTGGGTAAGTGATGTTCTAGATGCGCTTCACCTACGCTGAAATGGGTCCTTTGGTGGAAGTAATTGTATATTTAAACCATCAATGATAGATTCGGGTTCTCGACGGTCAGGTGCTTGTTTTGTGTACCATACTACTGATAATCCAAGTGTTTACTTAACCATTTATGCAAGAGAATAACGGCTGAGCTAATCGGATCAGTATGTCTCTGGCAATATCCATGAACATGTACAATTTATTTGACATGTTTCCTGGCCAGAGAAATCCCCAGAATTTATTTTATACTTAAAATTTGTGGAACTATTTGTAACAACGTATCAAGCAGAGGCATAGACATCCGAGAAAACTGGTCAAATTTCGGGAACAGCTTACAACTCATTGGCTTCAAATCTAGGTTAACTTCCTCCAGGTACTTGTTGAGAGTATGTTATATCGTATTGCTGCTGATTCACTCCAAGGGAGGATCCATTAATTACAATGGACGATTTTGTACAAGTGCATTGTTTTTCTCTATGTGTTTGTGTTTGTTCACAGATGCCGCACATAACGTTTTATGGAGTTCTGAAATTGTTTAATGTACACGCCTGAATGTTTTAGCGTGGACTGACTCAAATATTAATTTCCTTTGGACACAGACCCTGTAGTCTCTCTTTACTGTAACATTATTACCATCCACAGAGTTGTGGGGTGAAATCTCAGAAATGTTTTATATGTCCTTGTGGTGATAAATTCAGTGATAGGCACTTGGAAGGCAACTGGGAGATCAGAAGTCGATATTGGGTTACTAAGACAATCATTTTTTTCTTAATATTTTCAATATGCTAGCATCTTTGTTTCAAACAAATTAACATGGAAATTGTTTTCTTTTGAGAGAAACCACGTTTGCCTGTATAAGAACAGCAAAACATCTTTCACCAGGATAAATTACGATCTTTGCACTAATTCCACAAGATCACCTCTACGCGTTAATAGAGCAATTGCCATTCTTCTCAATTCTTCTAAATCTTATACTTTTAAAGGGTTCTTCTTTCCGCATGAGAGTAGCTCAACATTTTCTCTCTTGGGTTCTGTTCAATCGTAGAGATCCACTTGCAGATGAGTTTTTGAACAAAGAGATTCTTAAATTGTTGGAACTCGTCCAACGATTCCTTGGCTGTTCCTGAGATACACTGCATTCGAAACATAAATCTGCCAGACTTGGTTTAATAATTTCATCAATGAAACGAAATTTTGTGCTTGCAAGAGCGACTAGAAAGAAAAGGAAGAATTTGGTCAGCCATCTGTTGTCCTCTCTGTAATTGATATCGTATTCGCTTCTTTGCCAACGAAATAAATTGTCTCCAAAGCGAAAATACGCAGCCTTTCCAGTCAACCAACAATGCATAGGAAAGGAGATATTTAGAAATAATTCCCCAAAATTAAAATACTTTTGCTTCAAATGCTATAAATAGCTATTAGCTAACTCTATTGCTTACGGAACTCGCCAATTCATTGCTGTAGTAAAAATCTTCCGCCATTTGATTCTATTCTGGTCAACATCAAGTCAGTTTTCATCATGAACATCTATTTCTCGAAAATCTCTTCTAATATTGTCATCCCAATGACATCTCCGTCTTCCCAGCGGCCTCTTTCGCTCCAGCTTACCAAGCACGATCTTATATAATCGTCGTGTTTCGCCATTCCGAGCTACATGGCCTGCTCATCTTAGCCATCGGGATTTCATTATTGTAATATAGGGTGAATCATACGGTCCGAGGGGATCTTCATTATGCAGTCTCCTCTATCTTGTCTTATTTCGGACCGTTTTATTTTCAAAGGCATGCAACTTATGTTCAACTGCGAGGGTGATACTCCAACTTTCGCAACCGTAAAGAATTACCGAAAGAGTAAGCGTTCTGTGTATTTTCAATTTCAGCTTCCTTGATCGCAAGGTTAGGGGCTACTGGACTGAATAGAAAAATAAGCTACCCAATTCTAACCAGCCTTTTATTTCTTCCGTAACCTCGTTCTTGCTTGTTACATATGCTCCCAAGTATTTAAATTTGTTTACTTTCTCTACGATTTCATTCATAATTATGATTTCTCTATTTCCTTCATTTTCTGTGCTTTACCTTGTAATAATATAGTTTCTTTCCTTTATGTAGATCTATCTCATTACAAGCTTTTACTAAGACATGGATGTTCTTTTGTAGTGAATCTGCATCGTTTCAAATTAAATCTACATCATCCTTGTACATGAACATTTGGTTCAAGCCTTTCAGTTTTAACCCCCTTTTCGTCTTTTTTTTCTATCTCAAATTGCAACGTAAAGTTAAATAGTAGTGGTGACAAGGCATCACGTTGTTTCAATCCGCTGCGAATCTCATACTATCTGCCATTATTACGTATTCTGCTTATGGGATCGCTGAAACACATCTTCAATAGCTGATCAAGTTTTGTTTGGTATCCCAAATCGCACTAGAATGTAGTCATGCTCAATTATGAATAGATCCTTTTGGGAAGGGGGGTGGAACCTGTGTTATGTGAACTGAATGCTACTCATTTGATTGTTGATTCGATAGTTAGCAAATTTTGTCGTAATAGAGAAGTATTTTCTTAAGCAGAGTACCTACTATAACATCGGATACGAACAACGATCTGGTTTGAATCTGAGGCAGACCTACTTTCATAGTAACTCACAACGTGGATTAATAGAGTCGTTGTGTATCATATTGAAACAAGTTCTAACTTTTAGTTTGGAATCTGACACTTGTGAAATGTAAATATTTGAAAAGCATAGACGATATTCTTATAACATTGTTATACAGCAAACTATGCCACAAGGACCCACTGTACGATTTGTATATATTTTTCTCAGCTAAAAATTTCAAAAGTGTTATAAAGTACCTCGGTATTTAGCACCAGTAGATATATTGAAGTTCAGCTATTGTCAAAGAACTGAACCATAAACAACAGCATTACCATTATCGTAATAATTAGCAACCTCACAAGGGTTTCATCACCGATATTCCTGTGATATAGGCAGAGTTTCGTTCAGTGGTCTGAATGTGGAGTTGTGTCTTCCCGCGTAAAATCACTGTTGTTTGTAGAAATAACTATAAAACCACAATTTTATACAATTGATAGAATTGTTAGCTTTAATCTTAACTCCATTATAACTGGAGCGCTTATTTGACAAAACAGAATATAATTGGATAAGAAAACTCATGTCGTGAAGATTCTAAAATGCTTCACAAGCTCAGCTTGTAGCTTCAGTAATAAAATATATACAAAAAGCTGAAACTTGGCTTATTGATAAAGTTCATCAGGACAAATGTGTCTCCTTTGACAGGTTCAAATTGATTTGTGAATGTATTTTTAGCTAACAAATTGAAAGTTCGCAACTAATTACACTTTTATACAGAAACAACATAAAACACTTAAGTTATCTTTGGTAAGTCAGGGGTCTTTATTACCTGTAAATTTTACATGATAAAGTCTATATACGCAGTGTCCGTGATTTTACAAGTAAACTATTTCAAGTTGACACTCAGATCTAGAAGGCATATACATACATATTTAAAATCAGCATAAAAACTGAGTTTGTGTGTAAAATATTAGGTGCCATTAGCCAGTGGTTGAAGAGAAGTTGATGATACAATAGTTCGATTCTTGTCTGAAGAGTGATATAAAAGTGTTGAAATGCCATTATATTTTTAAATTGCTGAAAGAAATGGAAAGCAAATACACAGTAATGGGTACTAGGTGGAAGGCGCTTCCTTGTAGAGGATATATTCTTCATGGCCGCTGCGTGGCAATACATGCTGATGTATATCTCTTGTAGATCTGAGTGTCCACTTGAAATAGTGTTACTTGTTAGACAAGCTCCTGAACGAATGTAATTAAATAAGAATTTTCAAACCCATATGGCTTCCTTGGCCGTGAAAAAGAAACTTGGACAAGGACTACGTTATATTCTTTGTCAGTCAGCCGACCAATTTCTCGTTGTATATTGCAACATGTTTCAGCAAATATAATATTATATATGTAAAGATAAATATACATTAATTTTAGTACATATTATCTGTTATTATATTTATGTACCTAACGAACATTCACCTTATTTCAGAAAGTATTACTTTTTAATCGACATCTACAAAAATATATATATATATTTTTTTATATTTTGCGTGGTATGAAGTTTACTTGGAAAGAATCTGCAGTTCGTTCTCTTTGTATAGACCAATTTAAACTTTTGTTCCATCTGGCGCGGTGAAGCAAGAAGAAGAAACCCCTGTCTGTACCAGTCTGCTCAAGAGCCAAGACAATTTAAGTAATCAATCGTGGAAATTCCCTTGAGAAAAAGCCGACACGCAAACTGAGATTTAAACTTTCGATGCGGCGAACACGAAAGTTTTGAATTTGCTCTTGGTGGAACCAGGCCAACATATTTTCTTGACGCAAATAAAGACAATCCTCTGCAGAGAAGGTGGCTTATGCAAAACTCAAGAGAAAGGGGATTTTTGTAGAAAATGTGAATGCACATAAAAGAGAAATGGTAAATACAGTTTTAAAAGTGAATTTAGGATTTAAATTTAGGCAATCGTGGTTTATATGGATGTTCAAGGCAAGAGCAAAACAAAGGTTTTATCGAGCTCACCAAATCATTTTTATTGAGCTATCCAGTACACCGCGTACGTAATTTTAATATATTGTTAGAAGGAGTTGAGCTAGAAAACTCATTTGAACGACTTCGCGTTTACTTGTATGTGGTATTAAATGTGAACATAAATTCCAATTATTTGCATTCCTGACATTTGTAAAGAGTCAACGGAAGATAAAAATGCACGTATCAATGTGAAATGCAGTAAATTTTATTTGCGAGCACAGAGATTTTAAAAATAAACTTTTATGAAACCTATTTAAAATTCAGCCTTAAATGTTCCGTAATTTATAACAATATATAATTTTGTGTTGTATCTACCGGATGTAGCTTTAATATTGTGGATCCGTCGTAACTTCATGTATACGCTATTGAACAGAAACTAGTTGCGGGCTTATTTGAAATATAAATATAAATCACGTTCTATGCAAGACTTTAAAAGTTACCATAATACTTAGTGTCGTTTAAATACAAGGCTTTGTCATGGGAATACAAACATTTGTTCACCCACGCATCGTGGGTCATGAACTTTGAATTGGAACTCGAGAAGCACTTATGTTTAAGTGAAGCTGGTGTCCGCCCCAAATGAGTAATTTCCAAGTTTTCCTTGGTTTTACTAAGGGAAGGTAGGCATAGTACCTAGATTAAGTCCAAGCAATATAAACTCCTTACTTCTTCCACGGATGCTCGGAAAGTTAATGAAAAACACGGGCTGTAAAAACTAGACGTGTAAACTTTTAATACAGATGTAGTGAGTGTTTAGTAAGCAGTTTTGTTATGGTATCCTGAAACTTTACTGTATAGTAATATTGTACAAAACACGGTGTACATACAGATGCTTATCAGAATAATGGAAACACCTGAACGAAAATGCAACTTACCAGATTATTATGGTGTCGAGCCACCTTTCGCCTTCAGAACAGCCTTGATGCGACGTGGGATGGAGGCATAGAGGTCGTGAATGGTAGCAAGTGGAATATTACACCATTCCTCGTGCAGGGCATCGGCCAGTTCTGTGAGAGAGGATGGAGGTGGAAATCGTCGCCGGAGTCGTGTTTCCAAGATGGACCACAGATGTTCAATTATGTTGAGATCTGGGGATTGGGCGGGCCAGGGGAGGTGTTGAACTTCATCCCGATGTTCCTCAAACCACGCTGCAACAACTCCAGCTGTGTGAATGGGTGCATTATCATCCTGGAATATGGCGTCATTGTCCGGGAACAACATCCGGCCCAAGTGGTCTCCTAAAATTGTGCCATAATCGTTGGCAGTGATGCGTCCGCGATGTGTGACCACAGGACCCAATGAAAACCATGATATTGCGGCCCACAGCATCACCGTGCCGCCGCCATGTTTCACAGTTGGGCGGAGACACTGCAGATCATACGCTTCTTTGGGCGTTCTCCACACATAAACACGGCCCGTGGTTTGGAATAGGGTGAATGGTGACTCATCCGACCATACCACACGGTCCAAGTTGCATGGTCGCGGCACCATTTGCGGCGTGCTAAAGCGTTCTGGTCCCTGATGAGAGGTTTGGCCCGTGCAACACGACCCCGTAAGTTCATGTCATGTAATTCGCGGCGGACTGTGATTGTCGAAACAGGTTGGGGGAGGTGCTGATTGAGTTCCTCCGTCACTTGCGCCGCAGTGGCACGACGGTTTCGCGTGACAATGCGCTTTAATACCCGGCGTGCCCTGTCACTGATGCTTTTCTTCCGCCCACTGTTCCGCTTCCCCGATGTGGTTTTCCCGTGTGTTGTGTAGGCCGTCAACCCCTTCGACACTGTCCCTGGCGACACACCTAACACACTAGCCACTGTCGTCACACTCACTCCACATAACCGCGCACCAACAATTTGCCCTCTTTGAAACTCTGAGAGGTCTCCCATTTTACACTACCTCCGTCTGCTGCAGCCACTGCACACTCCTGTTCCACGACGCCTGACGTAGTATGGAGACCGACCTAACACACCACCACCAGCAGTCCGGCGCTGCGGTCGCCACGACACCACTGTCAACCCATACATCTGACGTGTTGCCAACTACAGGTGTTTCCATTATTCTGATAAGCATCTGTATATAGAAAACATTATAGTTGCGCAGTGTATAAATATGAATCCTCTGTTCTAGTAGAAAAAATAGGAAAAGAGATAAATGGGGAATTTACTCAAGTCAAGATTAAGAATATTACTTAAGTATCAAACAGACATATTTCTTGTTGAAAATAGCAAAATAAATTTATAATTTGAAGACCACAGGAAAATAAAGAACTATGTCGTTTTCTTGGCCAAATTGAAATAAGAGTGCCACCAGTTAGCGCTTCGAAATGTCTTTTTAACGAACTATCATGCATCAGTTAGCCCTTCGTCTGCTACAAGAAAATCTTTATTTCATGTGCATGTACACTTAGTTAGCAAAAATCATGGGATAGTCACCTAGTATCTGGTCGGGCCCCCTCTGGCTCTGCGGAGCGCAGCGATACGGCGTGGAAGCAAGTCTGCAAGTCTCTGGTACACTTCCGGAGGCAGTTAACACCACACAGTCTGCAGAAAGGAAACCAATTGCGTCCTGTTCGTGGGTGGTGGATCCAGTGCACAGAGCTTGAATTCAACGGCATCCCAGATATGCTCGTTGGGGCTCATATCAGGGATCCGCGGTGGCCAGCTCAGTCGTTGGACCTCGCCTGCATGCTCTTCGAACCATTCTCGGACGACATTGGAGCGATGTGGCGACGCATCGTCATCTTGAAAGACCGCAAGATCATCTGGGTGTTGAAAGGCCAAAATCGGGTGGAGATGGTCTCCGAGCAGCTGATGAACCAGCGGACTATTCAGCTTGTCTTTTAGAACAACCAGAGGGCATATTCCATACCAGAAAAACGCGCTACAGACCATGACTGATAGCCCACCACCCTGAACCTCTTGGCGTGCGGGATCCATCGCTTCATAGGATATGTTCCACACACGATGCCTCTCATCGGCATGGTATATATTTACGTGTTCTTTTATAATACAACAAAGTTCCTTATTATTAAGAAAATAAAGTAAAAAATACAAGAGTGTAAACAAAACAAAAATTATCTACAATACATACTTTAAAAATCACTAACTACATACACACACACACACGCATGCACACACGAGAGCAGATATAAATACAATGCTGTGAATACCATGAGAATATATATATATATATATATATATATAAACTAACATTATCAACTTACAATCAAACATATATTGACAGCTAAAGCGATACTAGTATTTATTGGTTAAAATTTGATGATTTAAGAGTATATTATTGAAACTTATCTTAGTTGTGTTGCTCTAAGAGGTGGTTGTAAAGCATAGATTTAAAATTTGTTAATGAAGTTGAGTCCCTAATGAAAACTGTAGTCCGTTCCACTTGTGGGATACAAAAACCGTATAGGACTTCGAATAAAAGGATGGGTTATGGTGAAGAATAGAAAGTAATTGATTGGTTCTTGCGACCTAGTATCACGGTTGTGATGATCACTTAGGAACTTAAAACGTTATAAAAGATAGGAAGGTTGCCGAGCTTGTAGAATTTTAAATAGAAACACTAAAGAATGCCATTCCTGTCGTTGAGAGATTTTTAGTCATTGCAGACTTCTGAAATAAGGTGTTAGATGGTCATAATGTTTATGATTAAATATAAAACGCACTGAAGCATTTTTAATGCGCTGTAGCGCATTATGTGTACATCATCTAGGTTAGCAAGCACTACGTTACAATAATCCACATGCGGCATTACTAAGGCCTGTACAAGCATTTTCTTAAGGTATTTGGGAAGAAACTTTTTAAGTCTACTTAAAGAATGTAGAGTTGCAAACGCATTTTGAGACAATACTGACATATTCTGTCCAATTTAGGCGTTCATTACAAATAAGACCTATTTTTTTTACCATATGCAAGAAAGGGATTATCATTTCATCTAAAAGTACATTCGGGAAGGAGGAAGAGTTAAAAGACAAAAATATTGCTTTAGAAACTATACGTAAACTTTGAGATTTACATGGATTTTATTTCAGACTGTTGTCATTTGACCACTGAACAATTCTTTGTAAGTCCTCGTTCAATCTATCAATATATATGGGTAGCTCATCTGGAGAACAAGACATATATACTTGAAAGTCGTCAGCATACATATGGTATTTACAGTGCTGTAATATAGGTGGCAAATCATTTATGTACAAGCAGAAGAGAAGAGGACCGAGTACACTACTTTAGGTACACCATGATGAAGAATTCTCAAAGAGGAGTCAATGCCAGAAACAGATACATATTGCGAGCGGCCAACTAAATAACTTTGAATCCAATTGGCAGAAGAGTCTGAAAAGTTGAAAACCGTCGATAATTTGCGTAACAGAATGTTGTGATTTATAGCTGTACTGAAATCAAGAAGTATAAGAATTGTTATGTTTCTATTGTCAAGAGCATATCGAATGTCATTTGTGATATGAGCTAGAGCAGTGGCGGCCTACACCTTTTTTGGAAACCTGATTGAAAGGGATCAAGAAGACTATGCGTTAGAAAGTAGAAAAAAATGCTCGCTTAGGACATTTTCTAGGACTTTGGAAAGAGCCGGTAAAATGCTAATAGGTCGAAAGTCTTCGGCACTGGTAATGACTTTTGTCTTCGGGACGGGAAGAACTCTTGCAATTTTGCAGAAGGTTGGAAAAGTGTTTGTGGTAATCGACAAGTTAAATAAGTTGGTAATTGGAACAAGTACAAATGGCAATATTTTAAAATTAATTCTAGAGAGATTTCATCTGCCCCTGTCGTTTTGCATTTTATTCTTTTAATTGCATTTCCAACTGTCAGCGGACTCACGCAGATCATAGAAAAAGAAGGTTGGTACTTTGAGCACGATAATGTTTTGTTAGGCAGCTAGTTACTCTGCGTGATTGGGAGGTGTATGTCAGAGAAACGCTCATTTAGTGTTTCAGGTGCATTGTGCATAAGTGCACCATCTACAGAATGTTTTGTTTACCTCTGATACCTAAAACTTTTATTTTATTCTACATTTGATTCTCATTTTCTTTGTTCATGATGCCATATGCAAATTTCAGCTTAGCTTTGCGTACGGCTTGGATGCAGCGACTTCGAAACACTCTATAGGCTTCAAAACTCACCTGGGTAGCATAGGGATTAATTTAAAATATCTTCAATATTTTCTATAAGCTCCATCGCGACTAGCCATTAAGTTTACTAGTTCATCTGTAATACACGGGTTAGAAGAGTGAGAGACGCGTTTTATTTTTATGAGAGCATGAATACTATAAAGCTGAAGAATTAACGAGTTAAGATATGAAAGTTGAGGGTTGACTGACGGGAACGAATTTCTTAAATACCATGGTAAGGACGCAGCGTCCATCAACAAAACATCATTTTCAATCTTGTTCAGTTCTCTATACGATATAATTTTTTGTTTAAAATTTGGCAATTTTATCGGATATTTTAAGAATATCGTGTTTGCAAATCCCAGGAAATGTAAACTGATCAAAATTAAGAGCTCTGCCCATGTTTGTGGTACGAATTAGATCAAGAAGACTGCCACATGTGAGTGTATGGTAAGTAGGCTGAACATTATAGGCAACAAGTTTTAATGATGTGATAGTATCTTTGAATTTTGACGCCTCGGCCTTGGGCGACAAAAGATCGAAATTTAGATCACCAAAGATAATCAATGTTCATAGAGTAAGATAAATTTACTTATTTCTTCTTCAAAATTTCTGAAATCTGCTCGTGGAGATCGATATGCTACTGCCAGGAAGAATTTCTTATTTTACAATTTAATTTCCACAATGATATATTTGGTACTAAATTGACATGCGCTCGGTGATTGAGCCATAATTTTTGCATTGAGGTCAGAGCGTAGATAAATTCCCTCTACGCCCGCTCCCTTTGAAACACGGTCATTGCGATAAAATTTAAAATTATGCAAACGTGAAAGATCATTTTTAATACTATGCTTCGTCTAAGTTTCGCTAACTGCTACTGCATGTATATTAGCAATTGAATTAAACAAGATCTCAAATTCCGCAAAATGCTTTAGTAAACTTTGCGCATTAATGTGTATTGCATTAAAGCTATGCCTGGAAATTTCATTAAATTAACTTTGTATCAAAGTATCTGTCTCTAAATGACGAGAAATCTTTGATTCCTCTACCTATACCTCCTCGAATGCAGAAAATATATTACAAAAATTCCAAAATACAGCAGAAATGTTTGTGTCAATAGAGTCTAACATTTTCGTCAAATACAGAAAAGAAAACGAAATGGAGAGGAGGAAAGATTTGAGCCTATTGTCAGTGGGGGAGGATAGGGATAAGGCGACGACAGACACCGAGTATGCTGAACGATTCTTTACATTCATACACAAAGAAAGAAACAGCATCTCATCTCATTGTTGATACCGGGATTTGTCGGTCCAACTGATGTTACGCCACTGTAATTTTATTCGAGGTGATTGGTGAAAAATTCAACCCGGAGTGTCCGATGCCGCGGGGTTAGCAGTGGTATCCGTGTGGAGCGACGGCTCTCATACCCGAGGGAACGCATGTTCCGACAGATTGTCCACTGGGAGATGTTTCTAGCGCTGCCAGTGTTGAATTGGGCCGTAATTTCTCGCACTGTCGTCCTCATGTCTCTGTTGACCATTCTTCCCAGGTGTCGCCGGTCTCGATCTTTGAGGACAGCTAGACGCTCGGTATGGTATCTATTGTGGACTGTGACGCCATCATCCAACCACTCTCGGTACACCCTGGACACGGTTGAACCTGTGAAGCTGAATTCCTGCACCACCTTCGAAATCGAACTTTCCATGCGTCAGCCACCCACCACCATGCCCCGTTCGAATGCCGTCAACTCACGACGACGTTGCATTTGACATGAATCACCCAAACAACCATTTTTTATAAGGTCTCACACACAATTGGAGCCGTCGCGGAGCCCTGCAGGCAGCGTGGAACACACGTGGTGTCCACCTGCAAATCAGTGATCTGCTATCTCATGAGTTTTGCTATCTGTAATGCTAATTGTAAAATTTTTAAACGCTCTCCTGTAAAATCAATAAAATCTTCATTTGCTGTAAGATCTTAATATTAAAAAAACAGTTCCATTCGGAATATTTTTTTAATAATTGAAATTTTCGTTTTTACATTTTTTTTACAAAGCTCCTAGGTTATATAACAGAAGATTTATTGAATTAAAGTTAAATTTGGGATAAGCTTAGGCGCAGTGTTCATTAAATTATTGCTCGCTCATTTCGATATATTAATGTAAATATAATTCATATGAATGTATTTTTAGAAAACACAAAATTTGATAAGTAATCCACGTTCTATTTTATTATCAATATCTACTTTTGATTTAAAAAATAGGGTACTGCAATACTACATACCTGTGTTTAATGTAATCATATATTTGCTGGATATCAACAGAGGTGTCAAATGAAATCCAACTACAAACAGGAACCCAGATAAACGATGTTTGGAAGCTGTCAAAAGATGATGCAAAAGATAATTCATTCTGAATGGGAATACAGATATGTAATTCTATTGAAACTTTAGGAACATTCTAATGTGTCTATGAATAATTAAAATTGAATGGTTAGAAATATTAATTTCGTTAGTTCATATCACGAAGTGATACTTGAAAGTTCTGAACCCGACATGAAAGTTCTGAATGGATTGATGAAATTTACTTGCTATTACACAAATTCATCCCGAAATACTTGGCACGTCGTTTCTTGAGTTTCTTGAAAAAAGCATTATAGTGTGTAGTTACTAGGATGGTGCTCTGCCATGCCTATCGCAAAGAATCATTTACAAATTTGTTCTCTTTTACATTCGTTTTAAAGTGTGGCAAAAGGAAATAGTCCATTAGTGCGAGATATGGTAAATAGGTTAAGCTTCTTATTCTCTAAAACCCAAAACTCTTGAAATCTCCTGGTCACGGTGGATCAGTGGTACAGAGCTCACCTCTGGTGTTTGGAGTCGTCGGTCCGATTCCGGCTCGTGTCATGTAGGATTTTTGCTAAACAAACACTGTGTGCGTGGGTTTTCTCGGGGTTCTCCTGTTTTCTCCCATTTTCTTCATTCTGCCAATTCTACCATTATCACCTATTCGGCTTGAGCCACAGTTGCTTAAAGGCGTTGAGAGAAAATTAAATTCTCGAAATCTTCGTCTTGAACATATGCAGTGTTCTCAAATAGAGAACATATTTCGACAGCTTCACTTGCCGTTTTCCTTCGAACATCTCCTTTAATCGATACGTCAATTTAGAATAGTATTCTGTATTATCATTGGCCCTTCTTAAGAACCCTTCTATGGATATTAATGAAAATATCTCTGACCCGGTGGCCCTGCGGGCCTAAGGGCAATTAACATATTCTTGCTTGCTTCCTTATTCCAAAGAAGCTAAGTCCTTTTTTGATGTTTTTTTAAGTTTCCAAGCTTTAAATAATGCAAAACTTAAGTGTCGCCACTGCAAGGACTATTCATTGGTATGCAAGTTTTAGCAGTGTAACCAAGTTTTGTCTGCAATGAGGGGGCGTTTCAAGCTTTCGTCACCAGATCGGTCAAAATGCTACAAAGCATACTTCTAGATGTTCATTCGATTTCATTCCTTTTCGGCGTTTAAACATTCCGACAGTCACTTAGTCACTTAATTGTCTTATACCCTTTGCTATTTTATTTTCGTACATTTAATGAATGTTTTTATGCTGTTCACTGTATGAATTTCGTCAGGGACTACTTGGAATTCTGTCCCTTTATTTCTTGATTTATTATCATATTCATTTTAATTTAAGTAATCCCAAATACGTCAATATATACAAAACAAATTTTAGAAAAATTTACAAACTAAAAACACGAATCACAAACGTTATTGTATCATTATCTAACTTTATTTATTTATTGAACGCACACTCTTTTTTTTCTGAATATTGATAGTTATGAATATATCTTCTAGAGTATATGTGAAGTATGAATAAGCCAATCATAATATATACTTTTTTCTAAAGTAATAATGTGCCCCCTTATATTCTCACTTCCTATTTTCAGTTTTTAAAAGTACTGAACAATCCATAATACTAAAATTTTGAAAAGCTAATATTTACTAACATCTATGAAATTAATTGATCCAGATTGGGATTAGTTCATTTGATAAATATTCTTAATTATTATTTAGACTGCTTTCTAACAATTATTATTCTCATTTTTGTTATTTTTAGATATATTTTAAATGGGGACATGATTACTAATTCCTCTCAAAACAGATTTGAAGTTTGGTTGCTTTCTTCATGGCTTATTAATCTTTCTTATGTTTTGCAGGTCCCCAAACCCACAAATTCATGAAAAATAAAGACGTTCAAATTCTTGAAGGAAATTGATAAATATAAATTATATATAATTAAGATCTGTTGTTCAAACCTTTCTAAAAACGCAAAAGATTTTCATGATAAAGCAATACTAGAAAATATCTTAGATATCTTTAGAAGTTTCAGTTGCAATATAAGTGTCAGTTTTTCCAGAGCCGTTGAGTTCTTTCAACAAGATCCAGGTGATATCAACGAAGAACAAGAAGAAATAAATACCTCAGCAAAATATACAGAATATACCAATCAAAATATGTAATTAATGCTTTCCATATGTAAAGAAAAATTAAAGAAGAAAGAGAAGAAGAATTTATATTGTATGTTAGGAGACTATATCCTGCTTATTAGACATATTTCTTTAACACACATGTGAAGATTTGTAGACAAGACTATTCTATTGATTTTATTGATTAGTACAGTAGTACATTTCGTAGATTTGCTTGTCATTATTGACTTTGTTCATTCACCACATACAGAAATGAAACATGAAATTAAATAATGTTAATTCTATGCATTTTCTTTCTATATTTTTAGAAATATTATTCAATGACCGTAAACATATTATGTATTGTTATCTAACGTAAGATCATTAATGTTAATGAATTACCCATTACACAGTGGTATAAAACTCAGTACATTCTAAAGCTAGTCATATGTAAAGTCATAAGAGCACATCCTTGTTTATTTTGTGCCGTGGGAATTCACAATACCTCTGACAGATGAAATTTCTGCAGGTCCTAATCAACAATTTGATTGTAGGTCTTGTAATCCAGGAAGTATAAAACTTACTTTTGTGGTTCAGGTTTGAAACAATCATGCAAAAACAACTGCACACCATACAGAATTTTTATAGGGTAAGTTAGCCATGATTGATTGTACATAAATGTCGTTCTTCGACATGAAATCTTCCACGTAAATTATCTTTTACTGTTTGGTAAAATATTTCTTTTCTACAAATTTCGATATCCAACACCTCCTCTGATGGAAGTACTATTTACTTGCCCTTTTAAGTGTACCTGAGTTATTGAAAGTCTTCAAAGTTTGGCAGTGTCATACAATCTATAGCTTTATGACACCAAATAGTCTAATAATCATTAACCACACTACATTAATTAATAACGTAATGAACAATGAATCTAACACGCCGGACAGTAAGACATAACTATTCAAAGATGTTGGATATGTTACTGTCCTAATATACTGATAAGTCACTGCTATAAAATTTTATACTGCCTTCTGAGTTCAGATTCCATTTCAGTAATTTGAATATTATGATTATTTCAATTTTCAGTTTTATTTTATTTTACTTTTGGAATGTAATGTTCATTTTGTATTTCACGTTTATCAAGCTATTAAGTCACAAAGGCAATGCGGTTCCGGGGAAGCATCTAAGAGGTGCCTGGGAATTTCCCCTCTTTCTCTCCTTCAGTTACCACACTGGAAATTGACACCCCTGAAAATATCTCAGATCATGCTTCATCTTTGGTCTCATATTCACTCTACATGCCACTTCTGCACAGTTAAATATGGCGGCCATTTGTCATTTAATACTTGAAGAATACACCAATATATTTCATTTTAGAGTTTTCTTCTGCAAGAAAAGGAAATTCATGACGTTCAAGTCTTGAAAATGTCAAACTTTTCCTAATTTCGTATATCACTCAGGAAAAATAAACATTAGAGCTGCGATTCTGCAAATTGGCGCTGCACTGTATGAATTAAAAATCGTTCAAGCCAAACTTATACTCAAATGTAAGTGTATTTTATCGAGAACCTGTGACCACCTTGTCCTGGATATAGTTGATGCCATACAATGTCTACTATCTGTTTAATATCTACTATCTCCACCTTTAATCATATGTTTTCCTTCATTTCATCATCTACTATAATTTAACTTACCTTCTGAATATTGAAAACTATATTTGTTGCTATGTAATTGTTTTCTAAATATTGTAGAATATAATGACAACAATTAGAATTCCGAAATTTTATCAGTGTTGTTCACCAAATATCAAATACGACTTTTTTTTTTTTAGAAAAAAAAAAGAGAGAGAGAGATCAAACAATTCAATTTGTTTTGTAGATGCTATTTATGTCGTTACTCACGATGCTTCAATACTTCTGATCACTGTTTTCTAAATTGTTTGCTTAAAATGGACTTGAGAATTTAAACAGTTTTGCAATTAATGAAATATTAAAGAAACAGAAGAATAAAAGCGTACATAGTAAATAAAAGTAACTGTGGCTAGAAAACTAAAGTTAATTAGAAACAAACGATTCACAATTACACTAAAGATTTAGGTTTAATAGAATATCTAATAATGATAAAATACAAGTAATCTGCAATCAAATTGGGTAAAAAATAATACTGTATCGTATCTTATACCACGCATAAATTCCTAAACTCTTCTACGAGTTTTATACGCCATGATCTGCAAAAACTAAATTAAGTTTCAATTTTAATCACATTATCTTATCTCTCAAATAAAACTGCAAAGAAAGTAGGGAAATGTAATCATTACTGTATTGCATACATATGAACTCCAAAAATCTGTGTAACCTTTTTGGTAGTTTGGTGGCAAACCCAACTGTTATGCTTCAAGTAGGAAGTTGTTTCGAAATACGTAACAGCAATAAATAAACAATATCGTGTAAAATAACAATAAACATAAAAAACAAACAAAGTTTTGTATTTATTTGGATTATTTGAACACTTTAAACTGCCTACTACACGTAACTCACAATAGCATACCTCCATGATATAATAATAATACCACCTTGAGGAGTCAAAATGAGCAGAATCGAGCATATCATGAGAAATTGGAACTCAGATCTACAGCATAGTAAGAAACATTACCTTTGCAGCAGTGAAAGGAACATCCAAACCTTTCTATTACGATGTCCTTTGTATTTGTTGTGCACTTTGAATCGGCAATAGGGTGGCACGCTGGGTGGGGCCCCGCTACTGGCAATTTGGTCCGAGATTTCCCAGACTTTCCCCTCAATTTCATTATAGAAATGTCACGGTGGTCTCTCAAAAAGTGCCTACATTCTGCATCCTCGCACTCGAAAGAGTGATCATCAAGGGACGTCATTCCTCAGATTGAAGAACTTAGGGCAAAGGTTGCCAGATCAACTCAGAAATCGAACTATAAATTATTAACATACTAATTTTAATTTACTTGGACAGGAAATAGGGGAGAGGAAACCGTCAAAATACAATTCACGATCTTTTTTTTTTTTTGTGTGTGTGTGTGTGTGTGTGTGTGTGTATATGTGTGTATAGAATATCTTCAGCGCTAGATCTCCCCAAAATTTAATCCTCTTTTAATTTTGCTTTGTCTGCCTGGTAATCTGTTTGTAACGCAGACTAGCGTCTCAAGAGCAGAAGAAAAGCGACTGCAAATTTTAAATTTACAGACCTAGATTTCATTTACTGCCACGTACGGTATACAACTGCCACGTTTTTGCCTTCTTCCACGTCAAGACTAGATAGTAGGGAGTGTAATCCCGAATGGATTTTACAATCCCGGGATTTCGGGAGTGGGTTCTCCAATCCCGGGGTCCCGGTATCGGGAACCCGATCTTTCAAGCTAAATATAATTTATTTTTCTGTCTCTTCTTTCGCTTTTACCGCAGCGTACTTACAAAACAGTGTTTAGCCTATATGTGGCGCATGGATAGATGAAAAATGGTTATGCACATCCAATGAAAAATAATTAGAACGGAGAGAGAAGAAGTTCTTCAGTAAGACGAATGCACTTAAATGTACTTGATGTAAATGTAAATGTAAATGTAAAATGTACTTAAATGTAAATGTACTTAAATGCACTTAAATATTTTTGAAATACGTAACGGATAACGGAAATAATTAAGAATTTATCTAGAACAAGGAATTTTGAATTTCCGGCCTTTCAGAACGGAAGAAAAGAGAAATCCCGGGATTTAAACATGTATTTATGAAAGCAGAATTATTGTAAATTTCCTTATCAGCAGTTAGTTGACCAGCTTGAATAATATGCATACAGTATCAAGGGAAAGTGATCGATATGATAATTGTTATTAAAAAAAATAGCAGTTACTGCAGTAGAAATATATTTGAAATGGGTTAATGCAATAACCTTGAATATTATTTTCTAGTCCCGAAATCCCGGGATTATGAAGTCTCTAATCCCTGGATTTTGGGACTATGAAAACGGACGGGATCCCGGGATTACATTCCCTACTAGATAGATGCTAGTGACATAAGCAGCTAGACACAGACGGACATCAGATTTGAAATCAACGACCTGTACATCGATTTATATGGACTTTTATGAACA
The DNA here is from genome assembly GCA_022664845.1 of Lepisma saccharinum. Taxonomy (NCBI): domain Eukaryota; kingdom Metazoa; phylum Arthropoda; class Insecta; order Zygentoma; family Lepismatidae; genus Lepisma; species Lepisma saccharinum. The sequence goes on from JAGDQP010000345.1 coordinate 61,296, forward strand.
GGTGACGCTACAATAGTAGGCATTTTTCGTTGGATTAGCTTCTTCCAATGAACGACTTACGAGTAGGGCTTCAGTGGAGGTAGGCACAGATTAACTGATTTCGTTAAATCTGCTGGTGGATATCAAAGAGGCCAGGGACTGTGCAAAATTAAGAGTCCCCTATACTTTTGAGGCCTCTCTAAATAATTAAGCAATAAGTTGATCTGTACCTTTTCAGACTATAGGAATGGTCATTGTCTATTTATTTATATTTGCTGACGGACATGTTGTGCAGTTATCTGCGGTGCTACGTGATTTACAATCATTCTTCATCTTTGGAAAACGTTTCGAGAGACCTTTCATCTTTCGTACGTTCAAATATGTTAGATTATGTAAAAGAAATTAATATGCAATACGGAACTTGAAAATAAAAGTAGTTAGGAAGCATTTGAATGACAGCATTATGGAATTGTCCACGTGTTTCCCTCTACACGCTAGAAAAAAATCAATAAATTCTAGCATAATCACCCATCTTTGTGTAAACATGAATCTCGGGCAACGCCATGAATTTCAGGTGTAACTGTTTTATCACTTTCATTTGATTAATTTTCAAAATTTGATAGCAGTGTGAATAACAGCTCGTAGAACAAGAACAAATTGGTCAGTGAAGTTCAAACCTAGTACTGCGAACTGAAATGATAGTAACAATGCACATGAAGGATACGTTTAAAAATTTTCCTTTATAGGAGGTGACGTAAACATTCCAAGACACTGTTTTAATTTGAGAACGTCTTATGGAATTGATGCTAAATTGATATGATTCGGTGCATGACAATTTTGGACGTCATCATGAAAGTGATTAACTAAAATCTTCGTACAACAGTTTTGATGTGACGCGTGACGTTAAAGTAACCCTTAAATACCATGATTATGTAAGTCGTTCGAACATACCTTTACTCATAATAAAGCTATGAACGTTCGAACTTGTGAAATTGCTATTAACATTAATATAGTTATTTCTGGTAATTAAAAATGTCACTGAAGGAGAAAAAATAAAAAAGGATTTAAAAAATAGCCACGCTTATTTAAGCAAATAAAAATGGACTAA